>PITA01000225.1:214928-327268 GCA_004023965.1 Spilogale gracilis
GGATGGAAGGGAAGGAGGGAGGGATAAATAGGAGGGAGGGAAGGATGACAGATGGATGATGAGGGGAAGGATGATTGATGGATAGATGGATGGATGGATAGATGCAAGGGAGGGATGGACAGATGGATATAAGGGAGGGAGGGATAAGTGGATGGATGGATAGACAGATGGATAAAAGGGAAGGATGGAGGGATGGGTGGATGGACGATGGATGGATGAGTGGGTAGAAGGGATGGATCCTCAAAAAGCCCCTCCTCAACAACCTTATTACAGAACTGGGGAGACTGAGGCATGGAGCAGATTTAGCATAATTGTGACCTCACAACTTCCTCCCAAGGGCAGTCTGCCTGTGAGCCAATCACATCTTCCTCCCAGGAAGCTCAGTGGCCCTGAGGCGAGCTTTCCCAGAGGTAGGGTCCTGCCAGGCCAGCAGCCAAAATGTTCGTATGGGTCTTGGCTCCCAGGCAGCAGCTAGACAGAGAAGAGGAGATGTGAGGAAGACCCATTCAAGCACCTTGTTTGTGCTCTCTGCCTGTGCCAGGCCACTGTTACTGAAAATTTAAGAAGTGTCTCTTGTCCCCTGCCTTGTTCCTTCCTCTCATTCTCTTTCTTTCTCTTTCCCTGCTCTCCCTTTCTCTCTTCCTTGTTTTAATTGCTCTTCCCTGAATGAAGAGACAGGATGAAGTGAGGGGTAAGGTCACTTCCTACAGCCATCAAGGCAGCCCACCAGCCACCCGGGTGGTCAAGCGGGGAGCCAGGGCTTCTGTTTCCTGGAGGTAGGATGGCACCTCTTAGGCGGTAGTGGGTCAGGAACAGGGAACCAGAAGCCCAGGTCTCCCACACTTAGAATTTTCTTGGTTTACTTATTTTTTCAGCCCTGGCGTTCAGTGAATCTCTGTTGAAATGGCTCACCTCAGGTGTCCTAACTAGAACAAAGAAGGAAGAAAGCCAGCCACGTGCCTCATAAGGTGGGTTTTGTTCACCTCCAAAATACAGTGGCCCTTCGATGGTTTGGGGAGTCGAAGGATAAGTTCCTGGAGAAGTGGAATGACTCTGGAATCCAACAAAATGCTCTGAGCTCCACAGAGAGTGAGAGGAAGGAATGGGAAGGAGCTGAGGCTGGGGAAGAGGGAGGGAGGTGGGGGAGACACCCCCTCTCTACCCCAGTAGAGAAAGCTGCAGGGCTTAAGCGGAGTCTGGCTGACGGGGGTACAGGGCACAGGATCGGCTTGCTGGGGGGTCGGGGCTGTGGGGGTAATTCCCTCCACTCCTACCCAACCCCGCCCTGGGCTTCAGTGTGACTTTGTCTTGATCTTGGGGGCAAGAGAACAGTTGGCTCCTGGACTGTACTTTTTGAGAGTGGCTCTGGTTTTCACACCCACCCCCTGCACTCCCCAGTACAGGGAGGCCACAGGCGGCTGGGGAGAGCCTGCCCCAAGGGGGTAGGTGGAGCCGTGAATGTCTGCAGCTCCCCTTTGTCTGGAGGCTCACAGATAAAAGACTCAAGTCCTCCCTACTGCTGACAAGCTCTGTGACCTCTGGTCAAAAACTTCACCTGGTTCCTTATCTGTAAAATAAGGAAATAAGATGGAGTCAAGCTATTCTCTAAATCTGCAGTAA
This sequence comes from Spilogale gracilis, assembly GCA_004023965.1. Classification (NCBI taxonomy): domain Eukaryota; kingdom Metazoa; phylum Chordata; class Mammalia; order Carnivora; family Mephitidae; genus Spilogale; species Spilogale gracilis. The sequence goes on from PITA01000225.1 coordinate 216,549, forward strand.
AGGAAGGGTCTGGGAGCTGCTGCCGGCCTGGCCCTCAGGAGGCTCAGAAATAGCACGTCCTGCTCGGGGCCACTCTGCTCCCTTGCTGCTCATTAGCGAAGCCAAAACAGACAAGCACACCGACAACCCTCCCAGTGGGCTCCCTGGGCGCTCAGCCTCCTCCCTCAGCCTCCTGTCTCTGTCTCTCACTCCCTTTAAGCTTCCAGACTCAGCAGACATTCCTTCCTTTTTGCCCTGGAAATTCTTCCTTCCTATGGAAAAAGCAAAGGCTCCTGGCCTGCTCCTGCTTTAGGGGCGGCCTGTACCCACACAGCCCTCGGGAGAAGCCAGGTGAGGGATGTCATCCTGGAAGGCAGAGGAATAGAGAAGTTCCTTATGTGGAGTTGCAAGATAGATGCTCCCCGCCGAACCTGGGCCAGAGGCTGTGAGAGACAGCACTAGGGGCAACCCCACATCCTGGCCACACGGAAGAAGCCTTCATGCAAGTGTGCACCCAGGGGGAGGGAGGGTGGAAGGGCAGTGGTGCTGAGGACCCTGGGGGGGGGTCAGCTGGAGCTCAGGCAGAGAGAGAGAACAGAGAGGGAGGAGAGAATAGGGGTGCAGAGAAGATGGGGTGCAGAGAGGATGGGGCACAGATGTTGGGGTACAGAGAGAATGGAGGCAGAGAACCAGTGTGTCTCCAGAGCAGCTGCTTCCTGGGAAGAACAAGGACCCTGAGGAGGGCTCAGGGCCAGGCTGGACCACCCTCACCCCTTCTTGGGTCCCCCTTCTTCCCCCAAAGAGCCCAGCAGCCCAGGTTCTAAGCTCTGTGCTGAGTGGCTCCTTATCTGTAAAAAGAAGCAGTTCTGGGATGTTCTGAAGCCCCAGGAGGCTGGGGAGACAGGAGCACCTGAGGCATGTTCCTTCCAACCTGATTAAGGTTCAACAGGCCTGAGGGGTACTTATTACCTGCTGATGACAGCTCAGCCTCCCCTGCCTTTTCAGCAAAGGAGTGACACCAGCCAGAGGATCTTAGGCCCCAGAAAGGCCTTCCCTCCATGAGACTCCCGGCTACCATGAGGTGACAGCTATGAGCAGAAGGCCTCAGTGTTCCAAGCAGCGAGGCTTCTGTGTGTAAAATGATGGTGTCACACATCAGGCCAATGGGTCTAAACCTCGGCTGCCCTGGGGTCCCTAGCACTAACCCAGCTTCTCGGGGTGTGGCCCAAAAGGCAGGGTAGAGCTAGGAGCCCCCCTAATGGTGGATTCTGTGTCTGAGCTCCTGCACCCAAAGCTGCCCCGGCCCCAAAGCCCAGGCCTGTCTGGCTTCCTGCTCTCCAGCCTCCAAGGCTCCCTGGGGGCCTCTGGCCACAAAGGCACTCACTGGGCACCCTGCCACAGTCATCACCAGGGACCCAGGGAGGCCCACAAGGGGTTCAGGAAGGAGCCCCTTCCCCCCTCATAATTGCAGACCCCCTCCCACGGCTCTGGAGGGGCCAGGGTAATCGGGGGCCAGATTGGAAGGGGGGGTAGGTCGAGAGAGGAGGGGGACAGAGGGAAGGAAGATGAAGGTGAGGGCTGCAGAAGATGTGGACGCAGCGGGCCCACAGAGCTCTCCTTCCTGTCCACCTGCCCCAGAGGCTACCACAAGGGCCCACCAGGGACTCTCCGCGTCCCCTGCCCCCCCAGCTCCGTCCCAGCTGCCACCCTCAGCAGGCCCACCTTGCTCACCTCCAAAGGCCCCAGGAAAGGGTAAGCGGGCCTTCCAGATGCAAGGGCCTCAAGGGCCGTCCACCCGGAGAATGGAGAATGTGGCTGCCGGTGCTTCCGACTTCCGCTCCCCTCACCACCACACACTCACCCCTCCCACCCCGCAGCCTCCCCGGGGCTCCCTAGCTGCTCGCCACCTCACACTTCCTGCCCACAAGACAAGCACCTCCATTCCCAGGCCCACTGCCTGTGGCCCCCTTCCCCAGGCCCCCCACTGCTTGGAGGCCCCTTGCCCATGCCCACAAGGCCCAGAGACAAGTGCCACCGCCCTTCTCCCCAGTCAAGGGCGGAGAGAGAAAGGGGAAGGTGCTGTGCCCTAGGCTTTGGACAGGCCCCACCCCCTTCCTCCCTGTGATTCTGCCACCAGGTTCTCATCTCTGCCCCAGCTGGCTGTCCCCCCCGCCCCCCTCCCAGTCGCCAGGCACCTGGGGGACAGAGGAGGGCCCTGGGCCTGGCAGCTTTGCTTTTTCTGTTTCTCATAAATGATACTGGGAACTTGGTGTGGCTTCTCCTCAAGGTGTGGAATATAGCCCTCTGGCATTTTAAGGCATCCCCGGGAGCACCTCAACCACCCCCTCAGCTACTTTATAAGCAAAGCAATACCCATTACAGATTGAAGCAGGCTCAGAGAGGTTATGCCACTGCCTAGGGTCACACAGCTGAGGTTAGAGCTCAAGAGTGTCTGACCATGAGTCAACTGTCATCCATTCCCTACCACTGAATTCCCAACAGGTGTCTGCGGGACGCAGGTCCCAGGTGTCTGTGAGTGTGACACAGAGGCTGGTGGGAAGCCACATTCACGCACCAGTCTCTTCTCCCTGCACACAATTCATGTCTCCAGCCTCAACAGCCACCAACCTCCCTGCCGAGGTTCCAAAGGCCATGACCCTGCACCCCAAGCTCCAGTGCCCCGAAGACCCTGCTACTTGAGAGCCCCAGAAGCAGAGTGCCTTCTGACCCATGCCACCTCAGCCTGTAGTTTACAGGTCCCAGCTGCAGCCCTCTCCCACAAGACCAAGCCTACCAGGACTTTCCCTACACTCAGAGCACCCAGAAACCTGGAATTCTCGGCTTCCTGGGTCCACATGCCCTCTGCCTGCAAGGAGGCATTGCATCACCTCTCTGTGCGGCCCTAGCGACAAGGACAGGGTGGACGGGGCTTGCACCTATAGGCACGCGTGCTACAGGGTAGAGAAGGGAGAGGGGAGGCAGGGAACCGCAGGGGTTGGAGGTTGGAAGTGGGCTCGGCTGCAGTAGCCACATTTGTGGGAGGCCAAGAAGCTCAGATCAAACCTGGACCTCTAGGTCACTATTAAGATGGGAGGTAGGAAGACAGGACACACTTTACAGAACCCTCTGTCAGCTACAGTTGTAATTTTTACATATTCAAACACATCCAATGGGGCCCTCCACTGTTCACTTTCCGGGGCTGGCCAACGGGAGGGCAAGCTTATCTCATGAATGCCTCAGACCTCATGCAATGCTAACCCCGTTAGTCATCTCACCCAGGCAGCCCCTCCTGCATTTGGGATTTTATAGGATTGTGCCCAGCTGTGTACACCAGAAACCCAGTTACCTCAGCCTGAATGCAGACCCTCCCCCCAGGCCTCAGACCTCCCAGGGCCCGCCGTTGGCCAGCACCCACTCCTGCAGTCCCTATGTGAGAAGCTGCTGACCCCTCAGGAATAAAACACAGGACATTTGTCCCCAGGGAGTGTCCAGTCTAGTGATGGGGGTAGAAAATAAGCAAATGGCCTAAGTCATCAATATCTGATCATAAACTGTGACAGATGCTGGGGGAGGAAGGGGTGGGGAGCACGGAGGGCTGGTAGGAGGGACAGCAGCAGGAGACCAGCAATGCTTGTGAGGGCCTGCATACCCTGGTGAAGGGGATCCAGCATGTCTAATTCCTTGCCTGAGACTGGAAAGTTCTCTATGAGTTAAGGGGACAGAAAGCAAGCCAGCATGGCTGGTCAGCTGGATCAGGGGACAATGGGAGAAGACGAGGCGGGAGTGGCAGGACCAGATGCCAGGGGGTTCGAGATGGTCATGCAGCGTGCATGCTAGGCGGGGAAATGACAGGTCCAGGAGCACTGCCTTGTTGGTTTATAAGATCATCTGTTGCTGTATAGACAAGAGCCAGTAAAGAGCTCAAGGAGAGCAGGGAGACCAGTGGAGCGGGGGGAGGTGGGGAGGAGTGGGTTCCATACGCGGTCCAGGGGAGGTAGGCTTGGAGTGGGGCAGAAAGGGCAGAGTTGGGGAGCCGGGGACTTGGGATGCACAGTGGGCTGAGTGGGCAGGCAAGCTGTTTAAGCAGATGCAAGGTGTGGAGAGGACAGACAGGTTGGGGCAAACTCCAGATTTCTGGCTAAAGCAACAAGATGGGTACAAATGGCATGGGCAGAAATAGTGGGATGGAGGAGATGAGGCTTAGGGGAGAAAATCCAGAGTTTGCTTCTCAAAATATCAGGTTTAAGATACCTGTGACACTCAGGCAGGCACCTGACACCAGGCCTGGATGGGGCGGGACGGGCGGGCTGCGGAGGTGAGCATGCGCAAGCAGCATGAAGGCGCTACTCCCGGGCTGAAGGAGACGACGAGGGACAAGCCTGCAGAACAATGAGAGAAAGGGCTGCCAAGGAGAGGAAAGAAACATGGAGGGTGTGTCATCACAGACAAGAGGAGGAGATAACTAGAAGGAGGAAATGGTCAGCTATGTCAAATGCTGGGAAGATAAGGTGCTGAATGTGGCCGCACGGAGGTTGTGGACGAGCAGGGCTGCGGGGAGCAGGGACACGAGGGGAGCCGCGGCCAGGTGGCCGTGAGGTGGGGACTGAGGAGGAGGTGAGGACCGGAGTCGACCTCCCAGACCCCGACTCTGTGTCTGCACCCTGCAGTCCAGCCTGGACGCCACCGCGGGGATTCTGGCACAAGCCGCTCCCATGACTGCCATGTTGCCAATCGAGCAGGGTGCCAGGGATCTGCCTCTTCCATGTGTTTAGGAGCCCATGTGCTCCCTTCGATGTGACCTCAAGGGCAAGGCCCAGCCTGTTCACCTGTGGAGCACCGAGGCTGCACAGCAGAGGCCTGGCTCCTAAGTGCCCACAGCCACCTGACGAATGAACGAGCGAAAGCAACTCATCGTCTCCTCCTTGACCACTGGGGGACAATGCCAACGGCGAAGGAAGCTGCCCCCTCTTTCCTGCAGGCGGTGGGGCTAGCCTACAGGTGGTGGGGCTAGTCTGCAGACGTCTGGGGCACATATTTGGTGGTTGGGGTGTTCCTGCTCACAGCAATCTCCAAAAACAGAGCCCCTGACAGAAGCAGCCACCAGCTACCTTGCATCCCCCAGAGCTTTCGTCTCCTTCCCAAGGTCGCCAGGTCTAAAACTCTGGAGGTGGGGGGGTCCCTGGACACCGGCAAGGAGGGTACCAGCTCAGTGGCTGTGGGGCTTGGATGAGGGCGGGACCCTGTAGGCTCGAGCCTGGACCTGCCTCCCCTCCCCATGCCCGGCCCACGGTCCCTGTTCCCAGGGCCTGGAGGACACCCAGCCTCCTGAGCTGACCACAGGCCCTGGGGCAGGCAGCCTTGCCAGGCAGCCGCTTCCTGCCTCCCTCGAGGGAAGTGACTTCCTGTTTGCCCGCAGAGGAAGCAGCTCAGCACAGGTAGGGAGGTGGCAGCTGGCAAGCTGAGCACAGTGAAGGGAATGGGACCCACCTCCCAGGAGAGGGGCTCTGGGGATTCCAGCATCCAGTCTGCCCTCCTGAGAGGCAGAGGTGTGAGAGGAGGAGGCGGCAGGGAAGGCAGCAGCACCTGACTCACACCTGCCTGTCACCGAGGGCCCCCATGCGCTGACATTCTCCAGGCCCTTTGGAAGCAGCATCTCCAGGGCCCGTGAGGCCCAGGTGGGAATGAGGGGTTATTGTCCCCATGCTGCAGAACAGACAAGGAAACAGAGGGTCTGAGCAGTTATTCTGGCTGCATCTGAGCCCAGGACTCCCAAGCCCAAGCAAATCGACTTTCTGCTCTACCCCGCTGCCACCTGCATACCGCTGACGGGAAGGAGCAGGCCTTCTCTCCAGGCGAGGAGCTCTACTGACAGCATAGCCTGAACCATCTCCCCCAATTCGAAGCCTCTAGAAACTCCTGGGCCGATACAGCTCACTACCATCCTTTGCAGGGCACCAGCTACTGGGCAGCATGACAGCCGAAGCCAGAGGCACCTCAGTCGGCTCTTGTGTGCCCCAAGGACAAACTTCTGTCCTTTAGGGAGGCTTGTGGGGAAGACGGCCACCTGCTCCTGCCTCCAGGAAAGGCCCTATTCCCTCCCAGCTCTCCAGCTTCCACAAGCCTGGGGCCTCAGGCGGGACAGACAGGAAGACACCAGCCTCCCTATTCATTCCTCTGCCGGGTTAGATGGGTATAGTTGTACTGGCCCACGTGACTCTTGGCCCTCTGGGGATCAGAGCCCAGAGCTTGGGGCTGGGAGGGGTGGTGGGGGGCGGGCTGGTGAGGGCTTCCCTCCCTAACACCTGTGGTCCTAGAATGGGAGGGAGAAGTTTCTCAGAGGCAGGGCCAGGAGAAAAGGGAGCCCAGGTCAGCAGTAACACCACCAACAACCACCCAACACCTCTGCGGGCCCCAGTGCAGCCCCTGGCTTCCGGGGGCGGGGCAGCCAGGAAGTGATGACGACAACAATGAATGACAAGCTTCTACCTTCAGGACTTGGTTGCCCAATTCCATGGCAGGCACAGTAACTTTGGGAAGTTGGTCCTACCCTGCAGGCCCAGATGCCCAGGCCACAGGTCCCCAGACCCCAGACTCTGTCTGCCAAGGCTCCCCTTCTCTGCTCCCTCCCAGCTCCGGGCATTGTAGACTAGCACCCTCCCCACAGCCCCTCATTGTGGGTCTGCCCTCCTTAGGGAAGCAGAGGGTAGGATTCCAACCAAACCCCGTTGGCACCCAACAGATGCTCACCAGCATCTGCTGAAGTGGGGGGCGGGGCATGCGGTTCTTCCAGGGGCAAGAGCACTCGCAGCTTCAGCGCCCACGACTGGGAACTGAATAATAGATTATGGCAGAGGCTGTGGCCGTATGGTGAGCCTCAGCACCCCCATCTCAGCTCTAGAGAGTATTTAATGCAGTGGAAAGATGCTCACGGCATATTATTAAGAAAACCAATTATATATTCAGGATGCTCTCAATTTTTAAAACCTCCTTTGCGTATTTCAGCAGCAAAATACCAAAGCATCGGCTGACAGTGGCTGTCTGTGTGTGGCAACAGCCTCCGTGACTTAAAGTTCTTTATGCCCTTTTTGGTATGTATCTAAATTTAAAAAAATAAAATGTATGATTTCATATTAGTATATTAAAATATGTATTATGTTTGTCATCAGCAAAAATAATAAGGTATTGGGAAATTAAATATGTTGAATTAAATAATAATTGACTATTTCTGCTGAGACTGCGATGTTCTATGCCAACCTCGTCCCTCCTTTCTGGTGGAGGCGGGGAGCTAGCAAGCCACGGGGACGGCCTGCACCGGTGGTCACCGTTTTGGACCCCTCAGCATCACCACCCCTCAACTGGCTGCCAAGGTGACCTCTCTGCTGGTGGTGTGGGGACCTGTTTGGGATCCCCGAGTTGCCATGAAGATTACTTTAAACGTGAAGACTTTTGAGATTTGACAAATGCAAAAAGAAGTCCTCTGAGAGCTTCTTGCAATTTCTGGAAAATAAGGGTGCCACAAATTCCTTCTTCAGGGTGGAGCTACTTCCAGAAGATAAAATAAAAACTAGCCCAAATCCCTTCTCTAGGAAAGATGAGGGGCACTGAAGGTCACCTATACTGAAGAGATAAACGTTATCACAAACCTTCTCGTCTCTCCTTTGTTCTCAAAACCCATTTCTCTTTCCCAAAGAAACCTATCAGTTTTTCCCCTACAAGCCTTTTTCTCTCTGCCCCCATTCCCCTGTGAAGTTAGGTACATCTGCTTTTAACCATTCACAAGTCAGCTACTTCTTTGGTTGGCTCTCAGGTGCATGCCAGTGAAACCTCCTTCTACTGTTAATCTGTTTTTCATCAATCTAATTTGCCTGTCTCAGGGACTGACTATAAGAGGGTAGAGGAAACGTTTTTCCCCTCCTCTCCTCCCTGACAAAGATGACCTCCTCCAGGACTCCAGGAATCTAAGGCTGTGTCTGCCTAACTAGGTACATGGTGCACAAAATGAACATTTTTAACAGTAGAGTATTTATTTGAATATGCATTTAAAAAATATAACTGATACAACATATCTGATACAACATAATTGATAAAACAAACCCGTGCTTTCATAAATGTTATTTCTTAGGACCACATGAAAGTAAATAGTGGCTGATTTATTTTCAAATTGTGTATTATCACGGAAAAAAATTGTATAGGCAGAAAACTCTGTCAAAAATCATGACAAGATGTGTAAACGAGCAGACACTGCGTTCAGCCGACTCTAACCTTTCCAGCAGTTACTTTGAAGAAAGAGCTGGGAGTTATATATGATAATACTGATTGGCCTTGATCAGTCATTACTGCTGAATAGAAATCCAGGCTTACAAGGAGCAGGAACGCAGGGCTCTGGTGTTCCATAAAACAGGCAACAGGTATGCTCTGAGCTAGCCAAGGAGGAAGACAACACTTAGAGCAAGGCATTTCCTGGGGCTACCCGAAATGCCCGGACGTCCCAGGGGATGCCCAGGTTTAACCCTGACCATGGGGGTTCAGAGAAGCCCAGCAAAGCCCTGGGCTTCTCTGTGCCCTCTCTGTGCCAGCAGAAGCGGAACCCTGCTCTAACCACAGTCACCTGCAGGGACAGAGGGGCGGCCTGGGGTGGACACTTCCTGTGGGAACAGCGCTGGGGCCTGAGAGTTCATCCCCCAGAGGAGAGCCTGCACACCTGCGACATCTGAGGCCCCCTCCCTCCTGTCTCTGCTCGTCCATGCCTCCTCCGAGGCAGCACCCGGAGGTACCAGGAAGGCAGGGCCCCCTGCACTGCACCCCTGCCCCGGCTCCCATCCTGAGATGAGGCCTCCCTAGGGTCATGGAGCCAGCAAAGGGAGAGTTCCAGAGTGCACCCAGCCTCCTTGGCCGGCTCAGCCTGTCCATCCACTTCTCCTCCCCTGCCGGCCTAAGGTTCTGCTCTGCCTGGGCCACTCTTGCCCTACACTCACTTCCCCGGTGACCTTCCTCAACCCACAGGTTCATCTCCCACCTGCTCACTGACACGCAGAGTCCTAACTGCCCGCAGGAATCCTCTAGCTGGATGAGCAGGACTTAGATTTAGGAGCACGCCCTGTGATATGCCCGTGTGCCCACAAACATGCCTTCCTGTCCCCGCGCCTGGGGTCCACCCCTCCTGGGTCCTGTCTGCAGGGTCACATCCGCCCAGTCTCCCACGTTAACAGCCCTGATGCGAGCCCAGACCCTTCCTGACCCCGGTGCCCTGACCTGCGGCAGCTCCCTCCCCAGCAGGTGCCACGGCTCCACCCTCACCCGGAGCCCTCCACCCACCAGGAGAACAGCAGGGACCTCCTGCCTCTCAGATTCACATAGGCAGAAAGCCCCAGTTCTCCTGGGGATCACTTCTGCCCCTGAAAATATTTCCTGCTGACTCCCACCCCCTGCCTCACCCCTGTGGCCATCAAAGAAGGCCCAACACTGGCATGGGAGTCCCCCAGCTTCTCCCAGGACCACGCACCCACAGCCTGGAGCACAACCCTCAAGTCTAGGGGACTCTACGGCCTCAATGTTGCAGGTACTTTGGCGCTCTGGGCCATCTCTATTCCTTTCCCCACTCTCCAGTGCATCTTTCAAATCCTCCCCGTCCTCGGAGGCTATCCCTGTAAGGCCGTTTCTCCAAACAGAATCACTATTACACTCAGAATCAACTATTACAGGAATTCCATAACCCCAGCGAGGAAGCGCAGGGCAGAATGGAGGAACAGCGAGGAACAAGGGCTCGACACGGCAGTCAGATCCAACTTTTTAAAAAACAGCATCGGGCTTAAAGAGTAAGAAGAGGATGAGTTGTAACACAACACAGTTTATGTAAGTCTACAACGCCTGGATACATAAATCAACATTACCTCTTTCTCCAGAATACACCCCGATCCCAGGATAAACCTGCCAGGAATATACCCGGGGGCTGCTGCTCCCAGACAGGGCAGGGGGGGATGGGGAGGGGCAGCCAGCAGGACTAGATTTGAGGGGTGAAGAAGAAATCCTAACAAGACCCCAGATAATTCAATCACCACAACAAGATGAAAATCCAATTTAAACCATGGGCCAAGGACATGAAGAGTCCACAGAAAGAGAAAGACAGAGTTAAAACCACGTGTGAGGCTCCTGACAGCACTCACTATAAATCTGTGTGAAAACTATAGCACGGTGCCCATTGTTTTTATCTGTCACATTGGCAAGAGCAGAAGATTGAGGACCCCCCCACCCACTCCCTGAGGTGGGGGAGCAGCAGGGACACTCAGAAGCTCCAAGTACCACTGAGGCTCTAGGAGGCCCGGCTGGCAGTGGCCACCAACACATAAAATCCTCGTGGCGTTAAAGTCAGTCGTTCTGTGTTCATGAACTTCTCCTGCTGAAACAGTCGCAGGAGCGAGCAGGTATGTAGGTCCAGGGATGCGTAATGCATTACTGACCCTCGCAGCCAACACACACCCAGCAACGGGGAGAACTGCCTCGAAGCCCATAGAGGACTGGCTGGATAACATGGTGCCTCCACTCAGGGAGACATTATACCTTTATTTTAAAAAGGATGAAGTAATTCTGTATGTCCTGAATCAGAATAAGTATCTTAGGTATAATAATAATAAGAAGAAGAATAATAAGAATAAGAATAAGAAGAAGAAGAAGAAGAAGAAGAAGAAGAAGAAGAAGAAGAAGAGGAGAATTGAGCATCATTACTATTTGTGTAGAAAAAAGAGAAGTTATATATGCTTACATGCTCTTTTACAAGCAGAACCTGTCTCTTTGGAAATATTCTCTAGAAATCGCCTCTGAGGAGGGGAACTGAGAGCACAGGAGGGGAGATTTTTCACTGTGCACCTTAAGGGCTATTTCATTTAACATTTATAAAACGATTTTTAACATATGCAAGTAGTACCTTTAAAAATACATTCTAAAGAATTTTTAACCCATGCAAATATTATCTTCAAAAGAATAAAAGCAGTGGAATGTGCTCCTAACCCCTGCTTGTCTTCTCTAACCAGCCCCTGCCATTAGGCGCTAGGATCCCTTTTCCACTGGATTGCTCTAACAGCTCTTCAGCCAAAACCTCCCCTACCCCATCTCTGTCTCCCAGCACTTGACTCTAAGACTGTACCACTTGATTGTAAATCCTGATTCTTCACTTACTAGCTGTGCAAAAGTGGGCAACTTTCCTGCTCTCTGGGTCTCAGTTTTCTCATCTGTGAAATGGGATAGCACCACACTGCATGGACTTGCTGTGAGGATTTGTGTTTGCACTTAAGGTCCTCACAGGAGAGCCTGGCACACGGTACATGTTCAACACATGTCGCTTATTACATACTCTGCTGTTTGCCTTTTCCGTCTACTGAGACCACCTAATTAAAGAATGAAAGAACTGTGATCTTCCTAGAGGGCAAGTTTTTCTCCCCATATCCAGTTTCTGGAGTTTTTACTGATTTTAAAAAATTGGGATCTGCCTCCCACTTTAGCTCGCTTCGTGTGGGCCCATGATGGTGTCCTTGATGGATACTGGGTGTAAGGAAAGCAAGTGATGCCCCTTCCACCAAGACACATACTCCCCATCTCTAGTGACTACACATTCGCCTGCTTGGTGTAAACCACCAGGCTGGACCCTGCACTTGCCGGGGAGCACATGAATCTTCCTGCCCCAGCACCTGGGAGAACCATCTGCTTTCCTCCGGCATGTTCAGCACGCACAGCACCAGCACGCTGGAGCCTTATTTATGCCTCAGGGCCTTTGCACTTGCTATTCCTGTTGCCTATAATGTTCTTTCCTCAGAGTGTCACATGACTATATCTTATCTACATTCAGGTCTCCACTCGAATTTCACCTCCTCAGCACAGCCTGTCTTGACCACTCTATTGAATACAACAACCCATCACCTTCTAACCCTTAAGCTACTTTCTGTCTCTTCACAGCATTTATCAGAGACGACCTTAAAATCGGTGTTATTATTGCTTATTGTCCATTTCTTCCCACCAGAAAATAAGCTCTGTGAGGGGGAAGAGTGTAATGTTCACTGATGTAGCCTTAACACTTGGAATGCTGCCTGGAACGTACCGCCCTCAGTAAGCATTTGCTGAATGAACAACTGAGTAGGTGAGCCCACATAGCCTGTCTCCTGGGGAAGCTTGGAGTTCCACCTTGATGTTAGCCCCCCAAGAAGTGTACTCTGAGGACCCTAGAGAGGAGCTACTCACCACCCACCCACTGCTCACTGACCCCTCATGGGCAGCTCAGTAGTCCCAGCTCATGGAAACAGAGGACATCCTATTCAGAGCTTCCAGAGTTTTAGGGCCTGAAAATGATACCACCCTCCCACCTCATTCAGAAGCTGTACCTTGTTTAGCTCAGGGCCAGCTTCTCTTGTCCACCGTCCTGCCCACCACCAGCTGGTTTCTTTGTTTTTACAGCACTTGTCATTCTCTGAAATAATGTGATTCACCCCATACTTGTTTATTTTCTCTCAGACAATTCATATGTAAACAAGAGCAGTTGTATTTCCTATGCCTACCTGCCTGATTTGTAGTTAGCACTCAGCAAGCATCTGAGTTGAATGAATGAATGAATGAATGAATGACTGGCTCTTCTTCATAGGCCTCACGTAAAGAAAATACAGTATCTGAAAGAAAAGAATGAATCACTCAGCACTATCTGCCATCTAACCTTGACCTTATGCAGAGGGGCTCACAGACATCCAATTAGTTGCTAATTATATTCAATCAGCACTGGGCTGGGGAAAGGGCTGGGCTAATGAGGTTCAAGGGCAGGTGGAGCCCCCCCAGGTGCCGAGGCCCTCACTTTGATGCTGGCCTCCTGACCTAGCATGCAGGCCACAGACACAGGGGTCAGGGTGAGTGAACTGAGCAGAGCAGCAAAATCCATCTTGCAACATGGAATAAACCAGCAAAGAAGGCACATCCCTGGCTCCCCTGGTCCCACCGAGAGGACTCCATTCTAAAACCAGAATGGAGCCCTAGAGGGGATGTGAGTTTATTAGCTGAGCAGACACCATTTACCTTACCAGGACTCTCTGATGTCTTCCAACCAGACACCCCGAAAGGGGGCAAGACGAGGCCAGGGGCCACTGCGGGACAGGGAGATAGACAGGGGCAGCGAAGCCCTCGCTGTCACCCAGTTCTAACACTGGAGCCCAGATCCAGCCGGCCCAGCTGGAGAAGCCTGTGGCACCACCGCAGCCCAGGTCCGGGCTGACTCTCCCAGTGGGGCACAGTCGCCACCTTGTGCCGTCCCTCTCACCAGATCAGGTTGGATTAGGAGGTCCCCCGCTCGCTCTCCACCCTCCTTCGGCGTCTTGCAGCTCTGCCGGGTCCGCAGGCCCCTCGAACTCAGCGCAAGGCCCCGCAGCCCAGCGCAGGTGCTCCCCGGCTCCGCGCGCCCCGCGCCCGGCACACAGTGTCGGGGGCGGCGGGGGCGCCCCGGCCCGGCCTCCCCGCGTGCCCTTACCCACTTCCCGCCGGGCTCCTGCTCCGGCCTTCCGCCGGCCCGGCTGCCCCATGGCCTGGCGCCCGAGCGCGGGCCGGGAGCGCAGGGCTGCGGGCGGCGGCTGCGCGGGGCCGGGGCCGGGCGCGTCCTCCCGGGGCGCCTGCGGGCGGGACTGGGTTTCCGGGAGGGAGCGCGGCGGCGCGGGCGGGGAGGGGCGGGCTGGGGGCGAAGCCGTCCGACTGGTCTGACGGCGGCGGCGCGGGCTGGGCCGCCGGCCTGCGATCTCCAGGGCCGAGCCGTCCACGGGCCCTCTGCTTCTCCGTCTCTCCTCCGAGAAACCGGAAACTGAGGCCAGACCCTGATGTGTGCACGCCTTGAGTGGGGCTCCGCTCCGGGTCCCTGCAAACCCATGGCTTATTGGAGTCCAGAATTTCAGCGGTCTGCGACTGTCAACTTACGGGGCCAGCTAGCGGCTGGGCTGCTTTGGGAATTGATGGCATGATGGCAGATAGTTGCGTTTTGAAACGAGCATATTTTAGCAAACATATCCTCAGAAATTGGTTGACACTGGAAAGAAGCTTTTATTTTTCAGGGTCCCACTTGCTGGCACTATCTAATCTCTATCTCTGTAGCCATGTAAGGCACCGTGTGTGAGAATCCGAGTTAAGTGATTCCATATTTCCAACATAGCCAGTGATATGTAACTCTCCTAGAGACTGGCAACCTGGAGAAACCCATCTCTCTCTCTCTCTCTCTCTCTCTCTCTCTCTCTCAAGGATTTTATTTATTTGACAGAGAGAAACACAGCAGAGAGGGAACACAAGCAGGGGAAGTGAGAGAGAGAGAAGCAGGCTTCCCATGCAGCCTGCAGCCCCGTAAGGGGCTCCATCCCTGCACTCCTGGATCATGACCTGAGCTGAAGGCAGAGGCTTAACCACTGAGCCACCCAGGGACCCTGAAACTTAACTCTTCATCTGATGCTGGGGCTAACCAGGCTCTCTAGAGGAAAGAGGAAGGACAGCTAATGTTTATTCTGTTAACTAAGTGCTAGACAATGTCTCTCTACCTGTCTTAGTGCATGTAATCCTCCCAACTACCCAAGGTAGGAAACTTTTCAGTAATGAAGAAACAGAGAGGTCAGTAACCTGACCAAGGTCGCAGGGGCAGAAGGACTTAGACTCCATGCTCTATGTTACCATGCAGTGTGGATGCTTTGTCATTTTTAGAGGGGGGCCCCGATGCTAGGTCAGCAATCCTATAACTTATTAATTCACTGATTCGCTCTACAAACATTCACTGTGCATCTATAGCATATCCTTCAGGCATTGACTAGGTGCTATGAGATAAAGGATGACCATGCAGACTGTTGAACAGTCCCTGAATTTCAGCGGGTCCACTCATGGATATGGTATCTTCTCAATCTCGATGGAATTAAACTTCAAATCAACGAAGTGTTTTATCTGGAAAATGCCAAATCAAGCAAGATACCTCCAAACAACCCATGGGTCAAAGAAGACATCATAGGGAAAAAGGAAACACATCACACCAAAATGGCAGAAAGACAGGGAAGCAGATTACTATAGTGGAATCAGACTGTTCAAGCACAGATACACACACACGTGAGCAATTGGCACCTTTTCACAAAAGCATCAAGGTAATTCAGTGGAAAACGAAAGGCGTTTCCCACAGATTGTTCTGGAACACCTAGAAATCCACATGGTAAAGTGTGAACCTCGGGACTTTTATTTAGATTAAATAAAGAAATCTTTCAGTTCAATAACAAAAAGACAAATAGCCCAACTAAAAAATGGGCAAAGGATCTGAATAAACATTTCTCCAAAAAAAGATACACAAATGGCCAACAAGCACAAAAAAAGATGTTCAACATCATTAGCCATCAGAGAAATGCAAATCAAAACCACCGTGAGATACTCCTTTACACACTGGGCTGACTATAATAAAAAAGACCGTTAATCTCTCTGTTGAGAAACTGAAACCCTCTTTGTACTGCTAGTGGGATCATAAAGTTATAAAACGATCTAGCAGCTTTGGGAAACAGTTTTACAGCCCCTCAAAGTTTAAACATAGAAGTACCATATGACCTAGCAATTCCGCTTTTTGGTATATACCCAAGAGAAATGAAAATATATCCCCACACAAAAATTCGTCCAGGAATGTTTATAGCAGCATTATTCATAGTAGCCAAGAGTAGGGCAATTCAAATCAGTCAGTCAACTGATGAATGAATTAAGAAAATTCAGCCTATGCATACAGTGGAATCTTATTTGTCCTATCTGAGACATGATATAACAATATGGATTTAATTCCTTTTTTATTTTTTTTTCAGATTTCATTTATCTGAGAGAGAGAGCACGAATAGGGGGGAGGGAGCAGAGGAAGAGGGAGAAGCAGTGTCCTCCCCAAGCAAGGAGCCCGATGTCGGGCTCCATTCTAGGACCCCGAGATCATGACCTGAGCCAAAGGCAGACACTTAACAACTGAGCCTCTCCTCAGGCATCCCTGGATTTAATTTCAAAAGTGTTCTGCTAAGTGAAAGAACAGTCACAAAAGACCGCGTATTGCATGATTCCATTTGTATAAAACGTCTATAGGGACAGAAAGTAGGTTCACGGTTGCCAGGATGAGGGAAAAGGGGAAATGGGCAGTGACTGCTAAAAATATGGGGTGCGTGTTTGGGGTGATGAAAAGGATGAAGTTGATTGTGGTGATAATTGCTACACTACACAAATGCTTGTATTCAAGTTCTCCAGAGAACTAGAACCGACAGGATCTAGAGAGAGATTTCCACAAAACAGGAGATTTATTATAGGAATCAGCCCTGGATCTGCTGTCTACACGCTGGAGAACCAGGATCACTGGTCATGTATTCCTTCGCAGAAATACGGCACTGGGGGCCAGCAGATAGAGAGTGGTGGAGAAGGGTCTTTATGGAAAGAGGGCCTGAGAGCAACGCGTTTGGCTGGACCTTGGGATCCTGCCCTATGGGGTGGGGAGGCGGGTGAATGTCTAGGACAGTGGTGTCTCCCAATTCAGTTCCCACTGTGGCTCCTGCTGTCTCTGCTGTGACCCTCCACTCACTATCCAAACACTCTTCTCCTCAGATGATTCCACCAGACCCCTGAGATTTTGGGGGATCTCAGAATAGGGACAATAGATTTAAAGAAGCAAACAAGCAAATATATAACATGTCAGAAGGTAATCATTGCCAGAAAGAAAAATAAAGCAAGGTGAAAGGGACAGCATGTAAGGGAGATGCAGGTGGCTTTGGGGGGGCGGGAGGGTAGAATGGTATTTTAGATGGGGGTCCAGAAAAGACCCAGTAAGGTGCCATTTGTGCAGAGGCCTCAGGGAAGAAGAGGAAACCAGCCCAGGGAATTTCTGGGGTGGAGAACGCATAGAAGAGGAAAAAGTAAATGGGAAGTGCATAGGAAATGAATATACTTCAGAATCTGTTTGCAATGAGTTTTTATCAGTCTCACAGAAGTGGCCCAGTGCTCTGGAGGTTGTTGCAAAATGCAAAATGCAAAATGCTTCGTCCCCACCTTCAGGCATTCAGGGGATGGTTAAAACATGCACATTTGGAAAGGTCTCATCAGGACTATGCAATCAGGCCTCTTAACCACAGGCCCTGGGGAAGATGTCAAGAGAGCAGGGTATGGAAGTCTGGCACAAATGGTCCCCGGTGGCTTCACAGAAAACATGGCCCAGGAGCCTGGATATGAAGTTTGACTCGGAATTCGGTGGTGCTGAGGAAGAGTGTGTACCACTAAATGGGACCTGGGGTGCTGACAAGGTAAGGTCCAGAGTTTCCAAGGCATGTTCATGCCTCAGGACAGAGACTGTGACCCTGATCGTCACCAGCCAGGCCCTGCAGGATCTAGCCCCCACCTACCTCTCCCTGTCTCTGTGCTTCCCTGTGCTCCTGCCACAGGCCTTCGATGAAAGAAAAGAAAATTTCCGTGACAAATCAAGAATCCCGCTGAGGAGGAAGAAGAAGGTTCCCAATGATTCCATCAAGGTCCAAGGAAGAGTGCGCCTTGACTTTAAGAATTGGCAGTTCCCATCCCTTGGCAGGGAGACCCTCCTAACAGAGGTGGATAACAAGGTGTGGCAGCTTGAGGTCACTGGTCACTAGGATCAGTGACCTCTACTCTGAGTCCGAGTCAGCTGTGTGTGTGGCTCTCCCCGGGGATAGAACAGAGGCCACGCTCTGGATCTGGGTCCACTCCTCACTGTAGTCAGTGTCTAGGCTTTTTTATCTGTCTTTCATGAGCTCCATTAACCCCTTGCCAGCACAAAAGAAGCGCACATGTCCCTTGCAGGCCTTGAGTTCTGGCGAGGCGAGGGCACGCTCTCCCTGGGGAGGGGGTGGGGTAGTTGCACACGTCCATCAGCCAGCTACCAGGTCCTCAGCTGGAAAGGAGAGAAAACCACACGCTGTGGATTTTCAAGAAGATACTCAAAGGCCTTTGGAACTTCTTGAGTCTCACCCTTTGGAAAATAGACATCAATAATAGACACCTTTGGCAGGATACTTCATGAGGCAAATAGCTCAAATTGGGACCACAGCTTGATGGAGAGGTTGAATTAGAATATACTTCCCTTGGCGTGAAAACTCAGCTATTTCTCAGAGAGTTTTAAAAAAACAAAACAAAACAAAACAAACAAACAAACAAACAAACAAAAACCCTTCTTGAGCCTGAGAGCATTAACTGGTTATTTGCCTTCTCAAGGTTCTTTGAGCAGCAGAGATGGAAGGCAGGCCTATAGGATTCTTTTCAGTAAAATGCTGGCCTCTGGTGGACATTTCTTGAACTGTTTTTGTTTGGGTTTGGTTTGCGTTTTGGTTTGGTTTGTTTTGTGGTTATTTTTAAACCCCCACATACTTGATGCAGCAGAAGACTCAGAGGTAAAACATTCTTTTGAAAGCTGAATGTCCCTCTCTTTAGGCTTCATCACGTTTGAGGATAAGAACCCCAACACACATACTTCACTATCCAAACTTTTCTACGAGTTGGGTTTAATATCAAGCATGTTAAGATTTGCTGCTATGATTAGGCATTTCATAATTTTATGAAGAGAAAACACAAAATTATTTGGTTTCCCCAAGATTTTCAGGGATTTAATGCCAATTTAACATCTACTATTATAGCATAATTTATGCCCCCCAAAATAAAGTTCAAAGCGTATCTTAACCAGACAGAGAAAGTAGAAAACCTTCTACCTTCAACGCAGATTGACATATAATCAAAATATACCACTGAGTAGGTAAAGAGCCTCTCTCTGAAGGTAAGGACCATTTCCCTCCTTTGCATTTCCAGCACTACCAGATGAGGCTCACTCGGTGGCAGCAGCTGAGAGGACTTGAACTCAGGAAACTTCTGGTCCAGGGGGTCTTGACTCGCCAAACCAGACTACCCCCAAACCAGTCTCTGGGGGTGGGGTCAGTGTTTTTAAAGCTCCACAGGTGAGCTGAATGAGAGCCACGGACCTAGTCTCACCCCCTCCTCTTGTAAGTGAGAACACTGTGGCCCAGAGAGGAGATGATGCTTGGCCAAGGTCACCCAGCTAGTTAGCAGGGAAATTCTGACCAGACTGGGGAAGCCTTAGAGAGTGGAGTCCTGTACTTTCAGTTTTGTAGTTTCAAATGAGCTCTTCCCTGATCCTGTTGTCTGACAGTGCAGTCAGGCCGCTGAGTGACAGAAAAGGCCACATTCCTCTCTGAAGCTTGCCCATCTACACTCCCTGAGCTTTGCTCTCCCAGCCAAGTCTCCCACCTCCCAGTCACCCTGACTGCCTCCTATTGGCATAAAGTTATCACTTTCAGGGGTGCCTGGGTGGCTCAGTTGGTTAAGCCACTGCCTTCTGCTCAGGTCATGATCCTGGAGACCCAGGATCGAGCCCCACATCGGGCTTCCTGCTCAGCAGGAAGCCTGCTTCTCCCTCTCTCAGTTCCTCTGCTTGTATTCCCTCTCTAGCTGTGTTTCTCTCTGTCAAATAAATAAATAAATTTTTTTTAAAAAAATTATTGCTTTCATATGCTGCCCAGGCCAGCTTGTCCTGAGCACCGCCCAGGCCCTGTGTTATGTAAATGAGCGAAAGATGGCTTCCACAACCTGGGCCCTAGGCCCTTGATTTGTTCACAGCAGACTGTGATCTGTTGGCTCCAAAGCCCACCTGAAGCCAAACTCAAATGGCTCCACAACCAACTGCTTTACACATCACCCAAATAAGCAGATTTTTAGTCATTTAGAGCTCATTTGCACACCCCACAAAACCGTTCCCAACATCTGCTAGCCCTGGATTAGCCCTAGGCTGACGCTGTGCTTTGGAGCTCTCTGACCCAGAAAATTCCCCCACTGTGCTGCTGAGCGACAGCAGCTAGACACATGAGTCCCCTCTCCCCCGAGTCCCCATGCCCTCCTCGCCTTCTAAGGAGCAACTCCCTACCAAGTAGCCTCTGGACAGACTTCTGAGGTCAGGAAGCGCCGCTGTCGAGGTCCCGCCCAGTAAAGCCTGGGTGCACTGCTGCCACCTTGTGGCCTTTTTGTTGTTGTTGTTGTTGATGCGCTCCAAAATAGGGAACTTGCAGTGCCCTGGGCTTTTCCCTTTTTCTTGGCTTCTTTCAAAACTTCCCTAGCCTAAGTTCCCTGTCTTCCCAAATTTTCTGACCCATGTAATACATGAGCTCTTACTGATATATCAGTGGCTGATTCACTCTTTCATCCAATACTGATTGACCACTCCAGACATTCCAAGTGTTGGGATACATCATAGAACAAAACAGACCAAAATCTCTGCGTGTGTGGAGGTGATGATGTTCTAAAAGGGCTTAAAGCTTCTCTCTCTCTCTCTCTCTCTCTCTCTCTCTCTCTCTCTCTCTCTCTGTAAAGGTTTTATTTATGAGAAAGAAAGCAGAGGGAGGAGCAGAGGGAGAGGGACAAGAGGACTCCACGCTGATCGCAGAGCCCGCCAGAGGGCTCAATCTCAGGACCCAGATATCATGACCTGAGCAAAAACCAAGAGTCAGATGCTTAACAGACCGAGCCACTCAGACATTCCTAAAGCTTTTCCTCTCTTAAAAAACCATGGAAGCCAGAGTAAGGAGGTCTTAAGAGGAAAGTTTTGGGTATCATCAGTGAACTAGTGGGAGGAATGTTGAGGATACAAGTTGGGTTTATAATCATGAGAGTCAGTTTAACAACTATGCGTGAGTTTATACCCCACATGAACACTGCACTTTGAAGCAGACCTTGGTCAACTTGAATCTGTGTTGAATCCCCTGGACACCAGCTTAAAAGGAAGATCTTAAGTTACCAAGGCTATAGTGTGGCCTGGGACTCTGCATTTTAACACCCAAATGCTTCTGCTGCTGCACACACTTGGAGCAGCAAGGCTTTGAAGCAGATTCCCTTGAGCATGGACTCCTCCAAAATAAGTAACAGTAATACAATGACCATAGTAATATCCCAACACTTCAGTAAGGCAACCCTGTGCATTAGCTCTCGCCTGCATTTAGAGATGAGGAAACAGAACCTCCAAGACATTAACTCACTCATCCATGAGTGCACCTTGCCAACGGGAGAGCCAGAACACTCTGGAACTCAGGCACATGACTGTCCTCTCCCTTACAGGTTCCTTAGCTGTGCGGCTGCTTGATCGAATCATAGGAAGGGTCTGAGCCTCAACTTTCCCCTTCTGTCAGAGGAGGGCAGGATGGCTGTAGGGCCCTACAAGTGTTGTTGCTGTTGTTACCATTAAACCTTGAAGGGTTTTCTGCCCTGAACTTCCCCTTTGCCAGGACTAAAAATCTATCAGCCCTAGGCGGTCCTTCCCTGAAGCACAGCACGGTGCCCATAGGGTTCATTTTGTCCCCAGGCCACCCCCAGGGAGCAGGTATGGCTACTCCCATCTTCCATACAAGGAAGAGAAAGCTAGAGATCCTAAGGCCTTTTAACCTGCTGAACTTAGTTTTTAGTGGTGAAATCTCTTCTTCCAGTAAAGTGGTACATGGAGTCCAGGTGGTGAAGCAGAGAGGAGCAGAGGGCTTGGCTGGAGCCTGGTTTGAGACATGCAGCCCAACTCATGGCCTACCTTTGTTAAGTTTTATTTCCCCGGGCCGTGGAGACAAGTGCCTGGAGCACTGTTTGCAAACCCATCTCAGTCACTCTCTCTGGGAACAAGAGAGCAGCAGGCCCCAGGGACGGAGGCCCCCCAGTTGGGCCTGACTCAAGGGCTCCAGAGACCAAGTCCAGAAGTCATCAAAACTCAGGAAGGAGGAGGGACCACACTGCCCACTTGCCCGCCTGGTAGCTGAGCCAGGTCTGAACACATCTTCTGCTCCTGCCTCGTGGGGCCAAATTCAATATCTACCTGGTGATCTTGTCATTTCCCAGTGCCCCCTTTTTTCACACCCCAGAGGGGCAAGGCTTTTCATTTTTTTTAGACTTCAAAATTGCAAAATATAGCATACACCCAGAATACTGCCTAACCACAGCCAAAAATCAGAGCCTCTCCTGGGTCCTAAAAGCCTCCGGGTGCTCCCACCCTCTGTCTCCCAGGAGTCACCCAGCCACCTCACTCTCAGACACAGCT
Organism: Spilogale gracilis; assembly: GCA_004023965.1. Classification (NCBI taxonomy): domain Eukaryota; kingdom Metazoa; phylum Chordata; class Mammalia; order Carnivora; family Mephitidae; genus Spilogale; species Spilogale gracilis. Next base: position 238,618 of record PITA01000225.1, read on the forward strand.
CGTCCCTGCTTCTCTCTCTATTTGCACCACCTGCCTACACATCCCTCTGCACAACGGCTCAGCTTGGCCTGTTTTTAGCCTTATGTACACGGAATCATGCTCCGAGCGTGTTTGTGCGATTCCCGCACCCCATGTCATGTTGGTGAGATGCACCTGTCTTATGGCATGCGGCCGACTGACATCCATCCAACTTTCTTTGCTGTCAAACATCGCAGTGTGAACATGGCTGATGTCTGCATTCATTCCTCCGTGATGGGTGAGCAAGGCCCATTGGCCTCCCCACTTCCCAAGCTCTCCACATGCCAAGCCTGGCGAGGTCAGAGACACAGCCAGCAAAGTAGATGAGTTTTCAAGATTTTATTGTAAAACAGAGCTTCAGTCACAGGGAGTAGGAACCTCTCTACTCTACACATATAACGCGCATTCACTGAGCACGTGCCAAGGGCCGTGCCTGAAACACACCCAGGTCATGCTCCCCACTCTCTGGAGCTCACGGGCTGGGGGCTCTGGGGCGGGAGACAGATGGAGGCACAACAGTCTTCGAAGCAAGTCTTAGAGCATCCGAAGTGCTAAAATAGTCCGAGAGCAATTCCTCCCTCCCAGGAGACCTGGAAGGAGCCACGGGAGCTACCATTGTGCACACCCGGAGCTGGGAGCTTCTGATGGGCGGCCTGGGGGAGGGAAAGCAGGCGGGCCCCTGCATAGGGCCTGGAGTGGAGATGGTGCCTGGCCGGGGCAGTGGGGGCCAGACTTCAGGAACATGACAGAAAAAAAAACTAGGGACCTACATAACACACTAACTTCTTATTTTTGCAGGTTAGGGTGTTACAACAATAAAACAGGGAAATCAAAAGGGAGTGCTTCCTTTCCCCTCCCTCACCCCCTTTCCAGAAAGGCCATAGTCTCTAAATTAAGGACTCTCCTTCAAATTGGATGCAGTTGGCCTAAAAGGAAAAGGAAATCCTCGTTTTCCATCGTGGCACAGACTCTACGGAGTTTCCCCCACAGAACAGCCTCAGTTTGCAAAACAAGGTTTAGGAGGCCAGTGAGGGGCGTGAGGGATCCAGGATACAGATGCAGTGGGGGGGGGGGGGGGGGGGGGGGGGGGGGGGGGCGAGGAGTCAGGGCGGGCAGAGCAGAGGGCCAGGCTGTTCTAGAGGCCTGGCTTTCATCCAAAGGCTCAGGCCCCACTAGAAGGCTTGTGGCTAGCTGTGGCTTGAGCTGCACATTAGAAAGACCACCATGGAGGCAGCATCGAGGTTGCTTAGCTGAGGAGGCTGGTGACAGAGTCCTGTCACGGGGGCTCTCGGCCATCCTTCCAAGGGTCCACCCCACAAGGCTGCTCCTCCAAGCCCCCGTGACAGTCAGGAGGCCACAGGCAGGGTGGAGAGGCATCTCTGGAGTCATCGATGTGCTAGGCCTGGGGAAGTGCGGCATGGAGCCACCACTAGTCCTTCTGGAAGTAGAACCTGGTAACCGTCATGGCCTCTTTGGGCGTGTTGGTGAGGCTGACGGGCCGGTCGGCCTCGAGTGCTGTGCAGAGGAACCAGCCGGGGCAGGCAGCCGACTCAAAGCTGGTGGTGGGGCCTCTGTCCGAGAGGAGGAAGGTGAAGCGCTTGTCCCGATCCTTGTCCTTACACAGGTCGGTGATGTTGACTGCCTAGAAGCCAAGACAGGAGCCGTGAGGGCTGGGGAGCCCAGAGGTCCGGTGCTGCCTCCCGCCCTGCCCTGGACTTGGTTTCTGGCTGGCCCAGAGCAAGTGCTGGAGAAACACTGACCAGGGACCACGCAGCTGGCCATATGTCCTGGGCCTTCTAGGACAGCAGTAATACAAAGAGGCTGTCCCATGGTCACATCTTGACTTTGGGAAATCTGGCCACTCTAGCCATGGGCCAGTAAGTTTGGTAAATGCATGGCATCTTCAGCAGAGGCCAGTGCCTGTGGAGGCTGGTGTACTTCCCGGGCCTGTGCCTCTGGTGAGAGGGGGAGGGGGAGGAGGTGGGCGGAGGTTGCTGTGCAGCATTTGGCCTGGTACACACAATGTCCTGGTCATCCCCACTCCACACAGAGTAGACATTCTCTGAAAGAACGCCCCTGTGCCCTGGTCTGGGGAAGGGACAGTGCCCCAATTACAGCCACTCACATGGATTTAAGATTTTCACCAACAAGACCCTGAGACCAAACCATCTCTTCCTAGGGCTGGCAGTCCATTCATACTGTGGGGATCAAGGAGCACAGGACCCCAGATAGGATGCTAACATGTGATTCTGAGTAGATAAGGATTAGAAGAGAAAGGTCCTAAAGCTTGGCTTCCCTGGAAGAGGGTGAGGCTAAGTGGGCAAGGAGTGGCACACAGAGAAAGAAGCCTCCGATGCAACCATCCTTTCCCGCCCCCCCACCCCCCTTCTCCAGACGAAGCCCCACGCCTGACTTCGACCAAGGGAATGTGAGCCATACAATGTCAGTGAGCATTTGATACGCATGTGCACGCGGAGGCTGGTCTTTGTGGAATAATCCATCCCAGAAGCAGGCAGCCACACTGCAAGGAGGCCCACACTGCCCGCTGCGCCTGCCTCATCCACCCAGAGTCCCGAGAAAGAACCTACGGCGGCTGTTCCAGCTACGGGGGTTGGGTTGCTGTTATCTTACCTCCAGCTGCAGCCTGATCTCATCACCAGACTTGACACAGGCCAGACACATCTTCCCCCCATGGATCCCCAGGAAGGCAGCGTGAGGCTCGATGGGCACCACATCTAACTTCTCTGGGGAAGAGCACAAGGCAAGGTCAGGTTGCAGAGAGAGGAGGAGGCAGCCTGGACTCTCCCAGGAGATTTTTTTCTGTTTCCCCCCTACCTCCCTCACCCAACTAAAACCTGAAGGTCAGAAGGACAGTGAGGCCCCATTTTCCTGGTCTGCATTCAGACAGAGATCAAATCAAGTAGTCTGATGAGTTATTCCTCAAGGGCTGTGTTGCGTAGATTCTGCCTATGGGGTTCCAATCCTTCCTTCTCCCCAGGACACCTGTGCTCCCAGGCCCTTGGGCAGGGAAATAGCACACAACAGGCCCTGGGTCTTGGTCGACGGGCCCTGGGTGACTTGGAACCTGCCTGTTAGCCTTGGTAGTCTTGGAGCCCTCACACAGCAGTGAAAATATCAGCCTTTCTGTGCTTCGACATGTTCATTTGGAGAATTAACAGGACAGGAAAGGCCGGTCTCGCACGCTTTCAGGGCGAGGCAGGGAGCGAGAACAAGGAGATGGGGCAGGGTGGGAGCCATCGCACAGTACCAGGTCAGCTAACAAGGATGTGAAAACATCCAGGAAGCTCATGCTCAAAGCACCAGGACATGGCTGAATGTGGTGTCCATGGATAAGGGACATAACCCGGCCTTAGATATGATATCTTCGTTTTGGGTGGTAGTTAGGGTCTGAACAACATAGGAACCCAGGAGGGTTCACTGTCACAGAGGAAAGGGAGCTTCTTCTTGCCTTCTGTGCCCTCTCCTTGCCAGCTGTGGCCCTGGGACACCGTACCAGCAGGTGGCAGCTCCAGACCTGGTCCCTAACCCTCCTACCCTCTTGAGGCCAGGACACCCCAGCTTCCAATTCAGCCACAAAGACCCAGCAGGGATTAGGACTTTGAACTGAAGTTTTGGGGGGCAAGCTGGAGACTCCAGGGCAAAGTGTTCCAGGACCCACACGGCATCCACTCTCCTGGCAAACACTCACCTTCCAATTTTGTGTTTGATCCTTGCAAGTATCCAGCCACCAGCTGATTATTCCTCAGGTAGAAGGTCTTCTGGTTAATATCCCAAATTCTGAAATGTGGAAGACCCCCACTATGGTGAACTGCCTCCGTGTGCCCAGTCCTATGCCCCCCACCCTTCCCATGTGCCCCAGAGTTCACCGAATCTGCATTCAACTTTCTGCCAGGAGTGTGGTGTTTTAGCCCAGCCCTGGCATAGAGGAGAGGCTGAGTCCGCACGGACGAAGAGGTGGGCCCAGCTGCCATCACTGCAAATGCACCCACATTCTACGCCTCTCCTCACCTTGCTCAGATCCTCACTCATCCTCAGATTCCCAAAGAAGTCACCTTCTACTTCAGCAAAACATGCCCTAGAGTGGCATCACCCAATAAAACCTTCTGCAGGAATGTTCTCTATCTGTACTATCCAATATGGTAGCCACCAGCCACAGGTGGTGATGGAGCCCTTGGTGAAGGGCTGAGAGCAGGAGTTGCAGAGCCCCAGCCAGAACACGGGCCCTTCGTGTCCTGCTGCCCACCCATGAGACCTTGGACCTGTGCCTAACCTCCTCACAAGTGAAGTATGGCTACCAACACCCGTGGCATCACATGACTTTGGGGAGCTCATGAGCCTCAGTGGGGGGTGGTTGGACAAACTGTAGAGGTCTTTGCACATGTGAGCATTGGACCTTTCGAGATTCTTCTGAGTTCCTGGATGAGTCTCCTAGTGGAGAGCTCAAGGCACGTCTCCTGGACGTAGGGGGTCAGTAGGGGGAGGCAGAGGCAAAGCTCACAAAGAAGTTCCCGTGTCTGGAAAGGGAACGCCTTACCTGGGACATACACACACACATGCACACACATGTACACACATACACACACGCACAGAATCCCAAACTACAGCCTCAAGTCAGGGAAACTTGGTTTGAGGGTGAAGTCCCCCTGATGTGACTCAGTCCCAGGGTTGTCATGGGACAGGGGCCAATGGGGACAGAGCCACAACCTGTCAATTTTATAACAGGATGGTGACATCTCACAAAACTCCTGTCCCAATTTTTTAAAAAATTATAGTCATATTTGGCTGCTATTTGATCTTCAAAACAACCCAGTAAGGCAGGCAGGGGACTATCCTTAACCCCATGTCACAGATGGGGAAACTGAGGTCACAGAGGAGCCCCCACCATGGACATGGTCCTCCACCATGTCCACACTGACCCACAAGGCTGGCTGGCAGTCTGGGCCTCCGGGCTGTGCCCTGCCCACAGCGGGCCTCTGGCTCCCTTGCCCAGCCAAGAGCCTCAGCCTGGCCCCACAGCACCTTGCCTGTCACTCACTGAGTTGCCAGAGTCTCCCAGGGAATCAGCCAGGTTTCTGGCCAAGTTGTGCCCATCTGAGATATTCTGAAACACAAGCCCTGAAGACCACGGATGTGGCTCCCCTTTCCTGAATAACAGACTTCCCTTTCCAGCCCAAACTCAGGTCTCAGGCACCGACGAGGCCAGTGGCCCTCCATGGCTTGTGGTGGCTCTGTTTACCTGTCCGTCCACCCCACCTCCGCAGGGACAGCCTTACCTGAAGACTTGCATCCCGCAAGGTCTCTTCCCCAAGGGATGGCAGGTTGTCTCTGAGTGGAAGAGGAAAAAGAGGACAGAGATCAGGTAACTGAGGGGACACCTGCAGGTTTCCATTCTGCGGCCACAGCGAGGCAATACGGCACTGCCATTTCGGACCCCAAGTTGCCGCTTATAAAGAAAATTGTCACTCACCCAAGCCACCCTGTCCTACTCTGAGAAACGGAAATGCCCTCACATTTCCAAAATGAGAAACCCTTGTTGTTGTCACTTTCAACTGTGCTGAGTGTCGCAATGGGGTGTCGTAACTGATTCCCTCCCCTTTTCCCCTGTGCAATTTCCCCAAAATTAAAATTTCTATTTCCCCTTCACTGAGTTCCTGGGAAGAGCACATTGAAAACTGAATTCCCTCATTGGCCTGACAGGTATCCTGAGATTGTTTGTTGACCTTCTTAAGAATAGATTTAAGTAGAAAAATCCTCCTTCCTAACAAGTCAAGTGGTAGGGCTCCTCAGCACATAGGACAGTCTCGTGTCACTCTGTCCTTTGAAGGACGGACAGCCGTGCTGGACTCTGGACCAGGGACTAGCAAACATTCGGTAAAGGACCAGATAGTAAATATTTAAGGGTTTATCTCGGTTATGATTTCTCAACTCAGCTATTGTCGCTTAAACAGTCATAGGTGATCAGTAAATGACAAGCCGTACGTTCTAATACAACTTTATTTACAAAAACAGGTGGTGGCTGCATTTGGCTTGAAGTCCGTGGACTCCTGCCATGCAGTCAATTTCCTGAGAGGTGCTTTGAAGCCAGTTCTCTTCCTGCAGTCCACATCTTTAAAGTTATAGTCTTGGGAAAATGGGGTCAACTCAAACCTTGAACAGAAATGGATCCAGATTTCACCTCTGCCACTTGCCATCTGCTACCCATGAGACATGGAACACATGACTTCACTTTTCTGGGCCTCTGCCTCTGCCCCCTCTGCCTCAGTGCCCAGAGGGACTGATCATGTCTTCCTCATGGGTGAAAAGAGGGAAGAAGGAGGAAGAAGAAAGGAAGAAAGAAAGGGAGAGAGGAAGGGAGAGAGGGGGAGAAATTTTAGCCTGCAGTGAGCACTCATAAGCACTAATTTCTTTCCTTATTATCTTCTAGAAGTTAGGAAAAATGTATTCATACTCCCATTTATGGATATGGAAAGCATGGATGGGGCTTTGCATGATCAGAGGGCCCAGTGCTAATGTAGAAGCATGGATTACACCATTGGAGAACTGGATGGGAGCTCGGCAATCATCTTATTCCACCCTATCATTGTCTTGAAGATCATGCAGAAAGACCCAGAGAGGGAAATGGACCTGCCCACGGCCACACAGCACATTAACGGCAAAGGTATGCCTAGGAATCCGGGTCCTCAGACTCTCAGCCAGTGGTCATCCTGTTTAATAGCTGATCTTGTTGAGTCTGACTATTTTTAACCAACAAATCAGCATCTGTCCGCCTGTCCGTGTCCAAATGAGGGCAAAATTCTTCAAAGGGGAAGGCTACACTGTATATTTGAAAGTTGCTAAGAGAGTTGATCATAAAAGTTCTTATCACAAGAAAAAAGATACTTTTATAACTATGTATATAAAACAGGTGATGGGTGAATTGCTATGTTGTATTCCTCTAGTGTTATATGTCAATTATACCCCAATTAAAAAAGATTTTTAAAAATGGTTACCAATTAATTTCTCAGATCTTTAAAGAGCTCTTCTTTCAGAGTAAATGGAACATTTCTGCAAAAAGTGTATCACTTCCTTGGGTGATTACTGTGAGGGACAAAGTGACTTGTACTTGTCCCCTTTGTCCTCACAAGATAAGTGACCTTGAGGGAGATATTCACCTTTGAAACACATTTAAGAAAGAGTATCTACCTTTGAGGGCCAAGGGGGAGTTCTATTTGGGGGAGGGCTGGCTGGAGAACAGGATGGGTAAGAACCTGCTTGATTATTTGCCACATTTATTCAGCATTTGCTGAATTGGGGGTGATAATTTCTGAACATCTATGAATCATCAGGGGCTTAAAATGGTCAGCACCCCTGTAGAGATGTAAGGTAGTGAGCACCCAAGTTCTCTCCTACTTGCCACTTCTGAAGCCCTCCTCAATGTTACGTCAGCACCTCTTGAAAAACATCCTTGGAGACTGAAGAGGAGGATGACTTGCCCAGGGGACCCTGAGGTGCTCTGTCCTACCTTCTCCCCTCAAACAGCATTCCAGGTCAAGGTCCCACCCACACTGTGGCTCCTGGGTAAAAGTTCCCCCGTCCCCAGGGCAAATTCAGAGAGACAGATTTCTCCAAGAGAGGAGAACCCTGGATTCTCCACCTTTTCTGGAGAAGTGGCCTAGCAGGCCTTTCCAGGTGAGGAGGAGAGAGCCCCTAGGGCCAGGCTGAGAAGTCAGGCTGACCTGGGAAAGCACTCTCCCATGCCACTTAGGAACTGGGCCGCCCGCACCCTGTTCTCTTGGCCTCAGTTTCATTATCCGTTAGACCAGTCTGATAATTGAGGCCTTGTCATAGGTTATGTGAGGACTGAGATGTTGCACACACTGTACTTAACCCTGACCCTAGCACGTAGCTGATATGAACACCATAGAAAGCTATATGGCATTCTAGAAGCACCAACAGGGGCCCAGGGCTTGGTCTCAGTACAGCCTGCCAAGTATCACTCCGAGGACGCGATTGTCCTCTTTATTATACTGCTTCTTCCCCCCACATAAAGTGGGAGAGGTCAGTCACAACGCCCCTAACCCCATCCACCCTGCTGGGCATGCTGGGCTGGACTCCAGAGTGGGAGGCCCCCATCTGTCTGGGCTGGGGGAGGGAATGAGCAGAGGACCAGAGAGGCTCCTCCCCTCCCCTCACACTTCTGGCCACAATTTGACTCTTGGTTCCGTCTTATCAAAAATAGCTGGTGTCCCTATGATTTCTGCCACAGGAAATCTCTGACTAAACTTACTCTCAGTTCCGGGTGCTCAGCCCCTCACTCCAGTTCCCGAATTGAGCTGAATGACCACACCACGTCGTGGACCCTGCCTTCCCGGTCGGCACCTTGCGCTTCCCCTGTGAGCTCCAGGCAGCAAACTGCATCTAGTGCCTTCCACATGTTGAGCCCTACCCTGCCCTGGTGACAGCAGAACTGACTAAGGCCCACTAAGAGGGAAAGAGGACAATGGTGTCCTCGGAGTGATACTTGACAGGCTGTACTGAGACCAAGCCCTTGGCTCCTGTTGGTGCCTCTAGAATGCCCTCCACATAGGAAGTGCTCAATAAATGCTGGCTATTTCTCAATTTCAGCTAATTGCATCTTTTGGGTCTAGGTTTTCTATCTGCTTCCCTTTTTCTGGGTATGGTTTCTGCCAAAAGTTTCAGTCTTGTCTTTTAAGTCCTTGGACACGGTATTCACGGTTCTTGTAAAGGCTGCACATGTTCATTATGTTATCTGAATCCCTGCTGGGTGTCCTTCTGGAATCTGCTTCCGTCTGGTGCACAGGTTGTCTTCGTAAGCCTGGTTGCTTTGTATCGACTGCTGGGCACAGTAGTATATCCAGCACTGTAGAGGTCATTTGAGGCTCTAGACAATATTGTATTTATCTAGAGATGATTCCCTTCTGCTTCCACTGGGCCATGAGGCTGGGGGTGCTGCAGCTCTGGGCGACCTTCCCCCCAGCAGGCTTGAGATGATCACAACAGGGCATAACTATTCAGGCTACTCTGTTTCGGTTCAGCCCTTTAGGGTCCCAGCCCGGACCCGGGGTGTTGATGAGGGCCCCCTCTCCTCGGTGGGAGATAAAATACAAATTTTATTTTCTCCCACCCCCTGTCCAACTCCATAAGACTGTCACAAAACTCAGCTGGGGCTCTTGAAACCAGTAAATTCTTCCTGGGGCAAAAGGCCCCAAGGCTGACCTCCACCTGTTAGGGCTTCTGTGGTTCTTCGAAGCCCTGGTCCTTCTTCGATGCTATCTGATTGTTTTGCATTTTCACATTTTGCTAGCTATGCTGGTTATCATAGCAGGACGTTTGGTCCGGGGCCAGATGTGTAACCCAAAGTCTATTTTTTGAGTTGTATTACTCAGGATAGCAGAATCAGAACAGCATTTGGGGGTAGGGATGGAAGTGCTCGAAAAGTTTGGGCAAGAGTCAGAGGAGGAAGGGCCTTTAATGCCACACTGAGGGGCAGAGAATTTATCTTAAAGGACTTGGAATCAGAGGGTGACAGGGTCAGGTTTGTTTTATGAAGATCATCCTGGGCCCAGTGGACGGATAGATGGGACTTGGTGTGTGGTGTGGGGTCAGTGAGCCTGAAGGCAGGGCCGTGGGGTGCTTGCTGCTGAATGCTGACGGGGGGCTCTCCAAGAGTTCTCATTGGTAGCCTTTGCTGGTTTCTCTGCGGATGATCGCAAGTCACCAGCCCAACAACTCTGAAAGCAGAGCTGGGAAGGGATGCTCACAAGCCGATCCTGCCGAACCCCGTGCCCCACAGGTCCTGTTTCCCTTACAGGAAGCAATCCCTCCCGACAAATCCAATTTATCAGGACACTTCAGTGAATCTTGGCACAAATGTTTCCAGCTGTTTCTGCTGGCCCGCGGGCACGTCATGCAAACACCATTTGTCAAAATTTAGTTGTGATGGCTTGATCTCATCTTCAGACCCTTCAGCCAGCTCCTGCGTAGGTGAATGTCACAGCACACAGCAAACACTACTGGCCGTACCATTGCCCAAACTTTGGAAATTTTTACTAAGATAATGATACAAAGTCTCTGGTTACTCATTCCAAGAGCTGGGTAAATATATCAGTACAGACAGGAGGAGGCACCTACCCAGCCCTGCCAGGTAACCCAGCGGTTTATGAGAAGCTCCCCCCAGCTGCATTCCAGGTTTGGATACAGAGGTTCCCCTGGGCGTCTCAGCCCACCTGAGTGCCCTCTTGGCCCGTGTATGGTGGTCAGAGATTGTACATTAAGTCAACTGTATCAATCACTGCTTCACAAGAAGCGTGCCCTCCTCCTGGGTCTCAATGGTAAATTTACTGTGGCTCTTTTATAAGTGTCCAAGTCTTCCAAGATGGTTTTTGCTCCAGCAATTTCTGGGTTTGATACGAATCTGAACTGAAAGTCATTCTTTATCTGCTTATCTGGTCCTTCTAGAGGTACGTGTTTGCTCTTGCCTTCTTGGGTTTGGTGACCAGCTTCATAAGGCAGCTAGCTTCTCTGCAGGCAGATGGAGAGGGAGAGGGAAAGGGCTGGGAGGTGGGGGAGGGCACGGCTGGGCTTCTTACCTGTTATGCTTCAGGCTCAGGCTGTGTGCTCATTCTTTCCCACATGATTTGAACTCATGTCTTACAGAGAAACAATTTATTCCACAATTGCTTGGAAATTTTTGGAGTTTGTGTTTTGGTAGTAAGGCAAGGATGATTTGAAACCCTTACAGAGGTTAACAAGAAAGCTCTACACCTAGTTTTGGACTAAGGTGGCCATTTGCCCTAGTTTTTCCAGAACTTTCCAATGTTAGCCCTGAAAGTCCTACGTCTCTGGAAAGCTGAGATGATTGGTCGCCCTATAATACAAATCCTTAGAAGGTGCTCATACCATCTGATGGCTAGTACTGCAAATTGCAGGCATGATTAGCTGCCCATCATTGTGTTCTGCCAGCAGAAATGTGGTCCATTTTATTAGATAGATGATAGATAGATAGATAGATAGATAGATAAAACCCCAAGAACCAAATGCCTTAGCCTTCTACTCCGAAAAAGAGACCACAACAGATGCAGTGTAGGGCAATCACTCACTCCCCTTTGGATCGAGTTAATTTTTAATTTAGCTATTCACATTTCCTCCAACTATGTAAATCACGATAGGTCAACCTCTAGCAGCTTCACATTGGTTTTAAACTTAGGCTGTAAAAAGGCATTTATCTTTCATTATCACTGCCTGCACCTTCACATCCTCTTCCTCCTGCCCCACCTTCTTTACACATATTAGCTGTGAGGTCAGCGGTGTTAGAAACGAGGCAGAGGGCTGGTGAAGTAAGCTTCGCCTCCCAGGTGCATGTCCACCTTGGTCCTTGCTCCTCGGTCCTTGAGCTCCTAGCCCTTGAGGCAATCCCTGAACCATAGTCTCCGTGGCCTCCCTTCTGAGCCCAGCTCCTGGCCTCCCGGAAAACATGGCGTCTTCACTGGGCTTGCAGGCCCTGGTCTCCCGGACTAGAACTTACACAGCACCCACTATGTGCCAGTTTGAAATATTTTGCAGTGGAACTTTTTTAAGCATAAAGGTTTCCTCACATCCTATTACTGCCTGGTTCTGAGAATGGTATCCTCTTTACACATTTAAAAGAAGTGTAGGACCGTGGGCTGACATTTTAACACAGTCCATTGGAGAGATTGCCTCACCTACTGGGGGTAAGGGGAGGATTTGCTGCTCTTGGAAAAACTGCCTGTGGTTTACAAAGTACTTCTTCCTCCATGAGCTCACTCGGTCTCCACGCCCCCAGAGCACAATATGGTGGTTTGGAACAGACTGTCTACAGTGGACCCCGGTTCCTCCCCTTAGAGTGGCTGTCTTGTCTTGGGCAAATTACTTATCCTTTCTGTCCAAGTTCCCACTATGGAAACAGTGAAGAGTAAAGTGCTTCCTCATAGGGCTGTTGTGAGGATTAGAAGAGATGGGCCGTGTTAATTGTTCAGCAGAGTACCTGGTCTGCACACTGATGGAGGAATTGGCCATGACTGTGCCGGTGAGACCCTGCAGGAGTTGGCCAGTCTCCTCTTGATGCTGAGAAGAGTGAGACCCAGAAAGAAGAAATAGTTCACCCATTCAAGGTCAAGCATAGAATTAGAAATTAGGTCTTCAGACTCCCAGTTTTAAGGTCTTTTCTCTGTTCCACACAGATCTTAACCAGAGATTGCAAACCAGTAGCCCAGGGGTTGAATATTTTCTTTGCTCAATTTGTTGTTTTATTTAACCAAAGTACTACCTAAGAAATCAGAATAGCTGACTATTCCTGAAAAATGAGACATTCTGGCCTGCACCTTCCTGAGACAACCATCAGCTGGAATGAATCAGTAGTAGCCATGGAATTCTAGTCCCTACACTTGTGTCCAACCCTTCAGGTCTCGGGACCTGGTCCTCAATTTTGTCAGTATTTCTCGTTGAGCTTGCATGGTTCTTTCTCCCATTTGAAAGAAATATGTCCCCAATTTCCACATCTCTCTCACCGGTGGAAAATGACTAATAGATTCTAAGAGCTCCAGGATTTTTCTCATAGCAGGCGTGCCCCTCTGTCACCTGAGGGCCCAGCAGTCATTGGGCTGGTGGTCCCAGTCCCAGGGTGTCTTCATGGCCTGCGGCTGCCTTCCACACCCTCCCCTACCCCCTGCCAGGTCTCCCAGACAAGCCTGGAACTATCTACCCTTGCTATCTCCCCGGAAGCTTGCTCTTCAGAGTCTGAGAGTATTTGGTACACAGGAATGGTAGCTATTTTCCTCCCCATTTTTCAGATGGAAAAGTAGGTGTGAAAGGAGCTTACCTGCAGCCATGGTAAAGGCCTGGTCGAATCCACGGTCGTCTGAGGCTTTCCAGCTGCCAGCTCCAGACCAAACTGCCACACAGAAAGGAGAAGCAGCGGGCAACACCTGTGCCGCATATACCTCTTGGGGCGGAGCTGCTCCTTCCCTCCCTGATTACCTGCGGAGCGGAAGAGGAAGGGCTGGAGCCTGACTTTCACACACCCATGCAGCGCTCGCCAGGCCCAACTTCCAAAAAGGTGACTCAGGAGAACAGAAGCCAAACTGGTTCTTATCTCTTTAAAGCCAGAGGTCTCGCATGAGGAACTGAGCTGGCTTAGCAAGCCCAGACCTTCGTGCCCACCCCACTTGGTGCTCAACCTGACCGCCGCCGGTTCAAGCATGGGTGTGCTAGTTCATCCAGACAATATGGGCTGACTTAATCCTGTGTGCCAGGCCCTCTTCCAGGCACTGGAGGAAAGGCAGATAATGTCCCTCATAAATGGAGGAAAGCAGACAAGAAACTGATAAACAAATAAACTAATTTTGTATGACAGTATGTGCTACAGGGGAAATCAGAAGTGTGATATGTTTTCCAGGTCCTTAGGGATGGGGGCGTATTTTTTGTAAAGTTGGCAAGTCAGAAGTCCCAGGTCTTGTCCCCAGGCCTGCAGTTAACCAGCTGTATGACTCTGGAAGTGTCCCTTAGAGTAGGGGCAAGCTGGAGGAAGACATAGCATGCAGACTGTAAAGCTTTAAAGTTGTATGCATTGAAAAAGGCCTTTGCTCTAGACAGGGCCTTAGGGCACAGGGGAAGGAGAGAGTGAAGGGGCAGGCCTGCCTCCTGGCCAGCTTCAAGCCTATCTCTTCTGTTGGAGAGGGAAAGACCATGCTTATTTGTAGAAACGGTCTCAAGAGGGGTCTGGTGGAGGTCTTAACTTTCCCCTAACCCTGTCTCTGGGGCCTGGGCTCGTTCCCAGGGTCCCTCCACTCAGCACGCATGGCCTGAAGTCAGCTGGGAGGTGCAGAGAGTCAGAGGCGGGCAGCGTGCCCTTTCCTGGGTAGTCCTGACCGCTGGGACTTCCCACAGGGCTCTCACTTCCTTTCTCTGTAGCCTTGGCTCATCAGCTACATGCCAAGCCCTCTGAGATTGGGCTGGGAATTTCTGAAGCAGCTTTTGTAGAGAACTGCCCATTTGCAAACAGATCAGGAACTAAATTTTGTAAACCTGGAAAGTTGGGCATCGGGGCAGCCAGGGAACCTGCCTGCACACGCCGTCTTGTCATCATGGTTGGCAAGTCAGTGACTGCCTCGGAGGGAGCGCTGTGTGAGGCAGGCTCTGGGCCCAGGCTTTCAGGTCCTGGCCTCATACACCACATCTCTGGGATCTCAGAAGCATCTGTAAAGTGAGTGCAAGCCTGCTCCCCAGCTTGTGGGGTGGTTGTGAGAACTGAGCTAAGAAGTGTGGGTGCTCCGAGCTCAGGCAGCTTTATCGAAGTAGTAGCTGTTATTCCTGTAGGCCATGGGCCTGCGCTGTCCCTGGGGAGCTGAAGGCAGTAAGGAGATGGTAAACCAGGCTGCCGGCCAGGGCCCAAGTGTCATGTTGTTCGGTGCACCAGTGCCCCCAGCCAGCCCTGATTCGAATCAGGCACATCCAGGATGGAGGATATTTCCAACCCCCCAACCTGGCCCACTACAGAACCCTCCTCTCCAGGCTTTCCACTTGTCCTCCAAAGCTGCAAAGATCCAAGGGACCGACTGGCCTGGCCTGGTGCACTCAGAGCACCTGAGAAGAGCGGAGCCAAAAATACCCCAGAGATGGGAAAGATTGCGTTTATGGAAAGAGCTGGCATTTGAGACCTTGGGAGTTCCTGGTGACTGGGCGCCCTTGGTGGTGGAAGAGGGCTGCTTCTGAAGAACATGGAGCTGCTCCACCTTCAGCAAAAATGACTGAGCACTCACTCCAGCACTGATCTGCCTGGGGCAGCCCTCTGCACAAGGAAGAAGAAGGGGGTGGGGGACAGAGAGAAGACAGGGTGGAGGCGGGAGGTAACAAGGAGGGCAGGTATCAGGAATGGAGGGGTGAGATACTGAGGTTCAATGTTATTTAGAATCCATGTCTCAGATTGAGACAGCTGCAGGTGAGGTCACCTAGCAAGAGAGAGGCCAAGCCTCAGGGGGAAGTCATATGCTGGGCTCAATGGCTGGGTCCCTGTGCACCAGGAGAAGATGAAGAGAATCAGAGAACTGCCCTCGCTGCAGCCAAGTGAAAAAGGCACTGACGGGACACCCCACTTCCTGCAAGCTTAGGTACGTGAGGTCAGAGCAATGGAGCAGACTTGTGAGAAGAGTCAACACTGAGCTGTTTCCCATGATCTTAGATAAATGCTAATCCTTGCAAGATCTGTGAGAGTCTACAAAACCCAGCTCCAGGCTCTGCTTGCAAAACAAAACCCTTTATTCCCTGAACTCTAGCAACACAGGCCTCTTGATTTCTCAAGATCACCTCTTCCTCCTGCCTCAGGGCTTTGACATGGGTCATCTGCACGGAACACCCTTCCCTGCCCCATTCCACCGACTGGCAGACTACCCTCACCCTTAAGACCTCTGCTCAGACACTTCATTCATGTAACCCTCTGTGGGACATCCACCTCCCTGGTGGGTCACAGCAAGGACTGTGTCTGTTCCGTTCACATTCATAACCCTGATCCTGACTCTCGGCACAGAACCTGCCATGTGGACAAATGAGTAAAGGAAGAGATGGGAAGCCGCTGCTCATGGACATGTTGTCTCTCTCTCTCTCTCTCTCTCTCTCTCTCTCTCTCTCTCGCACGCGCACATGCAAACACACACACACCCCACTCGTACATCTGTATAAAAGAATAAGACTCCCAGCATGACATTCGTGAGCACTCACACTGAAACACACGAATTCACATCAGTCAAGGTCAAGATACGCAGGGCTTGATATCTGTCCACTCTTCCGGGAACTAGCCCTGTCACTGCCACCACAGCTCTCGGGCCAGTCACAGATAAATGTATCCGAACTTGTCCGCAGGCCATGGCTGACTGGACCTGGGCTGAGCGACTGCTTCCAACCAACCGACTGGCAGGAGGCAGCAACCAGAATGCAGAGGCCCCGCCATGCGGACCCACTCTCAGACCAAGGTCTTCCCAATCTATACACTTTTGAGCGGCCCCTTGCTGCAGGTGCACAGAGAGGCAGAGAAAGGCACTCTGCGGGGAAGAGGGAAGAACGAAGCAGGCAGAGGCGGCAGTGAGACGCAGAGGCCTTTGCCTGACAGGTAGGTATGGGGCTGGCTTCACATCTTATCACTTCCCTCTCCCCAGGTAGAGTCTCTCAGGAGGTCTGACTGCACTTCCTACCCCGGAGTCCCATCTCACACACTCCCCGTGACAGCGGACGGACGTGACAGCAGACGCGACAGCAGACGCAAGCTCAAGCACATTTCTCTCCTGCAACCAAAGCCTTCAAGGAAACAATCCTATCAAAGCCAACAAGCAATGCAGGAGGGAGCTGAGGAGTGGATCAAAATGAAAATGCAGGTGGACAGACTCCAGCAAGGCACCGGCTGGTGACTGGGAAGTCGTTCCCCACCTCCGCAGGGGACACAGCCGTTCCCACAGCTCCTCCGCCCCGGGGCCCACAGCTCCAAGGGCCTGAGGTTCCATCTGCCAGCTTCCTTGCCTCATGGTGCAGAGCTGCCCCTGATTTCCCAGCCCAGCCACCTCACGGCATCCTCAGCCACAGTGCCTGGGATGTGGAAATCCTCCTGGTATTGTTCAAACTGAACCTCAGAGAGAGAAGCAGTGCCTCTGGCTCTCACAGCAGTTCTCTGCCAGCAAGTTCAAGGTGGGATTTGCTCCCTTGTGACAGCAACCAACCATCATAGCCAAACGTAATGTGCATCCGCTCCACGAAGACTTCCCGCCTCCCCCCACCACCACCCCCATCCCGCCACTGCCAGTGCTGTGTTTGATCCTGAGGGGCAGAGGTAAGCGGGGCAGGTGTCCTCACAGGCTTAGTGTTCACACCCCCGGGAAAATTCATCGCCGGGTGGTATGTGCGCAGATAAAGGAAGCACGGGGTATTGTGGGAGCACGAAGAGGGGCACCCTACTCGGGCTTGGAGGAGTAGCCAGGGGAGCAAGATGGGACAGGTAGGGGAGGAGGAAGGAGGAAGAGCTCCATAGTGAAAAGGGTTTAGGCCAAGCAGAGCTGAAGTGCAGTGTTCGTTCGAGGGGAAGAGCCCGTGGGAGCAGTCTACAGAGTCACAGAGCCCCTGGCCTCTAGGCCCTCGCCCATTGATATCATCAAGGGCTCTAGATTTGGAGCAGCCTTAGGGACTCCAGAACTTCTGACAGGGGGCATTTGGGGTGACAGTCGGGTTGGAAGTGGGGAAACGGCTGGCAATTGTTCTATTTGCATTTTCCCTCTTACTCTGTATACTTACCTGGGGGAGGAGAAGTTGGGGAGCTGATGATAATTTTAGGGTCCTATTTCCCTCCCTCAAATAACTTGAGCTAAAGTGGATCTCTGTTGGTTATTTCATATAACAGGGTGGCTGGGTCCTGGGAAGCCCTACCTCAATGTTAGTCACCTGAGAAATCTTCCTTTTCTGAGGCCTGGGGCTTTTATGAGGAAAGAAGCCTTCGAACCACAGGGTCTTGCGGTGCGTCAGAATTCCTGGAGAGACCGAGCCACAAGCCTCTTCGTGCTCGGTAACAGGAACACAATTGCCCTGTGGTCTGTTACAAAGTGTTGCATCACTGGGGAAAGAAGGCTGTGCCCAGGAACAGATCGGCCTAGGGTCTGGGGTTGTCCAGACGTGAAGGCTTCCCCAACTGTCTGGCACCAGAACTGGGGGCCAGGGTCATGGACTTAGAACTCAGGAAAGCCTTCTGGTCCTAGTCTGCTGCAAGGACACGGGATGCACACCAAACCCAGGCCAGCCTCTCAGCTACCCTGGGAAGAGGACTTTGTGTGGATGGTTCCATGCAAACGTACTCCACTTTGTGGTTCATGCCTGATGAGGATGGTTTTCACACATGCGCATAGAGCCCAGAAAGACCTGGAGACTAACATGCACGGCACTTACTGGGGAGTTAGCTCAGGATCCGACCCTGCATGGTGTGAATATAGAAGAACCAAAGAGAAGGAGCTGAAAAGCCGTGCAGTCACAACACAGGCCTCAGCCCATCCCCTAGGACATTTGGAGCTGGGGCTGGCCTGGCAAGAGAGCCAGGTCTCCACACCCCACACTGACTAGTCATTGGATGAGGGCTTCCTTGGAGAGCAGACATGACTTGTTCAGGTGTAGGCCATTCTCCTGGGGCAGGGGCGGGTCTGAGCAGCCCAGCCAGCGTGTAGAGGGCAGTGGCCAGTGCCAGCCACCATGCTACCAGAGGGACTAGCTTCCTGAATTTTCACAACAACTTCAGCCTGCTTTACTATTATCTTCACTTTGCAGATGAGGAAACTGAGGCTCAGAGTTGTCTGACTCAGAGCTTGCTTCACC
Source organism: Spilogale gracilis (assembly GCA_004023965.1). Classification (NCBI taxonomy): domain Eukaryota; kingdom Metazoa; phylum Chordata; class Mammalia; order Carnivora; family Mephitidae; genus Spilogale; species Spilogale gracilis. The sequence continues at coordinate 257,011 of PITA01000225.1, forward strand.
ATAACATCTCCTTTCCAAGCAAAACCCTGGATGGGTAGTGAGAAAACCTCAGCGCAAAAGACCTTCACTTCCCATCTAGTCAATGTTTCCCAGGGGAGCCTTTCTTCCTCTCTGGGATTCAGTTTTCCCAGCTCTAAAATGAGGATTGTAATACTTGATCTACATTTTGTTGGATGTGCTTTGGGAACTGCTAACCCCTTACTAATAGCAGATGGAATTCTTATTACACATGAAGAACAGTATGGGATCTAAGAAATGGCAGTCTAAGTCCACTCACAGTCTCTGAGGATGGCCAGAAACCTAAACCTTTCAGGTACTCCAGCTGGCAGAGGCCTAATGCAATCACCTCCTTTTGGCAAATGGACAGGTGGAGGTAAATGACAGAGAAGTCTTTAGCCAGAACTGAGGCCAAGAATTAATTCCCAGAATCCATTTCCAACAGGGCCCTAGTATGGCTCTGATGACACGATGGAAGCCAGAGCCGGCCCAGCCAAGAGGGCGTGGACTTCCCCAAAGGGGCTGGAAGGAGGGAACATTTGTGAAAGCCCACCTGTGCTAGGCATCATGCCAGATGTTTTATATAGGTGAGTTTTTCGTCTCTTCAATAACCAGAGTCTTTTGACAACCAATAGTCAGAGGTCCAAAGGTGGGGATAACTGGGTAAGGACACAGAGCCAGGAAGGGGAAGGACCTTGGCTTTCTCCAGCACCATGATGGCCTCCTACCAAGTGAGGAGCTTGCTCCAATACCACCAGAGCTTTATTGTCTGGTCAGCATATGAACCTGTTTCTGCCAAGAAGTGCAAACTGTGGAAGAGACTGAAAACCTCAGCAAGTTGCTAATCAGCTGACCTTAGAATAGGGAGATTATTCTGAATTATCTCAGTGGGCTCAATGTAACCATAAGCGTCCTTCAAAGTAGAAAAAGAGACAGAAAAGGAGTCAGAGTGATATGATGCAACAAGGACTCAACACCCATTACTGGCTTTGAAGATGGAGAAAGGGGCCACCAGTCAAGGAATGCAGAAAGCTTCTAGAAGGTAGTGAAAGCAAGGAAGCAGTTCGTCTCCTGAACCTCCAGCAGCCCTGTTGACTAACACCTTGATTCTAACCCAATGAGACTTGGATCAGAGTTCTGACCTGAAGAAATGGGAGATAATTACGTGTTGTTCTAAGCCACAGCATTAGTGGCAATTTGTTACAACAGCTAGTAAAAACAAAAACAAAAACAAAAACAAAACAAACAACTAATATACCTTCTGTCTGGAATCATTGTCCTTCTTTTTAAAACACTCTTTATTCTTTTAATGAAGGCTTGTTGGTGGTAAACTCATTTATTATTTACCTGTAAATATCCTTATTGGGTACTTTTTCTTGGTAGTTAGTTTTAATAGGTATATGATTCTGTATTAATAGTTAATCTTCTCTCAGCGCTTTGAAGACAATAATGATTTCTAAAAACTCAATTTAATTCTTTCTCCAAATTGCCTGATCATTTGTTATTTTTCTCTCTTGCTCACATTTTGATTCAGTTTTGTTGGGTTTTGTTTTTTTACTTTAAATATTTCAAACATGTTATTTAAAATTTCAAATCTGGTAAGTCTAAAGTCTTAAGGACCTCAACATGTTAGTTGTGTTTCAGACTCTGAGGTTCCCACATTTTGGAGATCACGTCATACCTGAAGTTGGAGGTCTGAGTCATGAAGTCAAATTCCCTCTATGACTCTGAAGTCCACCCGGTGACAGTCTCGAAACTGGGGCGAAAAAAAGAAGGAAAAGAAATACTTTGACTCATTCATAACATTAGCCTTCTAACACAAAACAAAGTCATGTAGCTCTTTTTTAAGACAAGAAAAAAGAACAATAATCAATTGAACTTTTTAGTTAAAGCAGTAATATAACAAAGGACTTTAACCTGAGAGGTATCTGTGGACAGGCCTGAGAAGGGAAATGAACTCATTTAAACTTTAAGCCATAGGTCAGGTTCATTTTGAGGGTAAGGACTCATGTCTCAAAAAGATGTATAATCTAAAAACAAGTTAAGAATCAACATATTGGGGGCGCCTGGGTGGCTCAGATGATTGGATTCAGCTCAGGTCATAATCTCAAGGTTGTGAGATTGAGCTCCGCACTGGGCTCCCACAGGGCATGGGGCCGCTTAAGATTCTCTCTCTCTCTCCCTCTCCCTGTAAGACCCGCCCCACTCGTGCATGGGTGCATTGAGAGTGCTTTCTTTCTCTAAAAAAAAAAAAAAAAAAAAAAAAAAAAGAATCACTATGCTGGAGAAACTTCAAAAATGAAAATAAACTCAAATTCATTATTTTGCATCTTCATTATCCCTTCACTGTTCTAGTTCTTAGTCCATTCCTTCATTTCTGTAGATTTCCAAAGAGACCTTTGTTTATCTTCCCATGTGTGATTTTGGATTTGAGATCCATTACAAATTGAAAAGAAAAATATCAAAATTCCAGCAAACAAAGGAAATTTGCAAAAAGATGAAATCAAATGCAAGACAGAAATGCAGAAAATGTTCAATGGACATCATTAACAAAGAAGCCATAGCTAAAATAAAGCATTTATACCTAATGAATTTATGAAAATTAGGAAAAATCCCACTTACCAACACCAATGAGGTGGCACTGAAATTTGATGCCAGCAATGGGCTGTTGTTCTAAACTTTTTAGAAGGTGACTGTGTAACGTGTATCAGAAGCCATAAAAACATTATCCATCTTTGATCCATTAATCCCACTTCAGGGAATTTTTCAATAGAAAATCATCCAAAGGATAAAAACCATAGGGTTATTTCATCATAGATGAAAACAGTGAAACATGAGAAGAAACTTCAATATGCAGAAAGGGAAAATTAGCGAATAATGCCGTATTTATGGAAAATGGTGCAGCTCTTTGAAATGTTGAATTTTAAAGACTGAGTAGCAAACACAAAAAAATGCTTATCACACACTGGTACCCTGTCATCTCACTCAACTGGGGCTCAGAAAAAGCATGGAGATTTTTGAGGCTCACAGTTCTCAGAGGATATATTTCCCTCTGTTTTAAAGAAGCAGCTGGCTGTGGCTTGTGATCAGATGACCATAGTGTATGAGTAACAAGCTGAGAGACCTGTGTCTCCATTTATAGAGTTTATGTCCTGATCAAACAAATCTCACCAAAAATGTTACCCATGTACTCAATGAACCACATGATGATTGCTGAACAGGATGATAAGTAGGCTCAAATGTTTGCCTCCTTGGCTCTCCTGAGGGACCATGTATACTCAGCATGGTTTTAGGAATTAACTGGAAGTGTTGAGGGTTTGTTTTTCACAGAACCTCCAGTCTTCATCTGTGTCAACAGTAGCCCCTGATGTCATAAACTCTTGACTCATGGTCATGGTTGCCAGACTACTCATTTTTCCCAAACATGGCCACCATCTTCACATCTTTGCCTGTGTCTTGCTCTACCCAGAATGCCCTTTTATTGGCCAGAAACTCATTCACCCCTAAGCTCTGAGGCTACTCCTCAGAGAAGGCTCCCCCGCCCCTCATATATCTCCCTATCAGTAATAGGGCTTCCTCCCAGGCCATCCATGTGTTTCTTTTTAGTTCCACATTTAGTTCCATAACTACACTGTTATGGAAAACTGCAATTATATCTGCTTCCCCACTGTGATGGGGAGTTGAATTCATAGCAAAATATGCCAAATATGGGATTGGGAGTTGGATAAACCTGGTTTTAAATTTTAGCCACACCTTTTACTAGCTCTGTGACCTTGGGCAAGTTACTAAATCTCTCTGAACTTCTGATTATCAGAACAATAGGGTCAGAGAAAAACCTGCTTCATGAGGCTATTAGCACATGCTAAGGGTCTGATAAATGTTAGTTATGTACCCAGGCTTATGGATCCCTGGAGTAGAATAAGATTGCTATGGCTCCAAGCCTGGTGCTAGACTGCACGGGCTGGGGAAAGTATATGAAACATAGAAGGACCTAGCTCCTTGAGCCAACAAGAATCCAACTGTAGGTCTGGAAATTAGCAGTTGCTTCTCCTTTCCCCTTGGAGCCCTCAGATAGGGGAGAAATCCCTTCACACACCACCTCCTGCTCCCTCAGTGAGGAAGTCCAGGAATAAATCACTGTAGGGGCAGGAGGAATCAGATCCCCTGGCCACTGCACAGTCTCCTGCCCTATACCTCTGCTGGAGTAACAGACAGTGAATCACTGCTGACATCATCCATGACACCCATTGATCTTGGAGTTGGTGACCCCATGATGCAAAGAAACTTTTCTTCTGAGAATCATCTCTTCCAGGTTACTAAAGATTTGTCTTCCCTCCTACTACCATTGCTCTAAACTTTATTTACTTTTAACTTTTCAAAATGACCCCTTACCCCTGGCACTACCTATTGGTGACCTCATTTTCTGTGTTACTGAGAAGAATCAGGACATAGGTTAGAAATTCCTTGACTTCCTTCTTCAGAACTGCTGTAGAACCATAATGATAAAAGTCACACTGTCTAGAATTAGATTGGACCCAGGTGTGAGTCCTGTTATTAGCTGAGTAAACTTTAGCACATTAATTCTTGGCCATTTACCTGGGCCACCTACTTGTGAAAATGTTTTTTTTTTTTAAAAACTTACCTTCAACATGTCATTAGGATTAAATAAAATAACTTGGTGACAGAACCAAAAACCTTGTAGGTACCCAACAAAAAATTGGTTATTATCCATTTCTCTTCCTTTTAAAATAGTGTTGTTCCTTCTTTTCTATTCTGGAGTTCCAGCTGTTGGATGGACTTCTGCCCCATAATATGCACCTTACATGTGACATCCAGAATGCTCCAAGCAGAATGCATTAGCTACTCACTCTACCCTTCAAACTACTCTGCTTTTGTGGATGACACAAATTTCTTGAAATAGTTTCCTATTGCTTCTGTGACAAGTTACCACAAACTTAATGACCTAAAACATGGATTTATTATCTTACAGTTCTATAGAATAGAAGTCTGACACAGGTGTTACTGGGACAAAATCAAGGTGGCATGGCCTGTTCTCTCTGGAGGCTCTAGGGGAGGATGCTTTTCCTTGTCTTTTCCTGATTCTGGAGGCTGCCCACATTCCTTGGCTAATGCCTTCGTCTCCTTGACTTCGCCTTCTGCTGACATATCTTCTTGGATTTACATGCCTGCTTTCCTATTATAAGTATCCTTGAGGTTACACTGAGCCTGCCAGGAAAATCCAGGATCATTTTTTTCTTAGCATTTTGAGATCCTTAATTCCTTCTGTAAAATACCTTTTTCCACAGAAGGTAACATGTTGACAGATTCTGGGCATTCTATGTTCATTGACATGGACATCTTTGGGAGGCATAAATCTACCTACCACATTTCTTCTAGGATCCTGGGCCTGAAGCATCAGGAACATCTGTGATTCCCATCTCCATCCCCATCCCCACCTTCCTTCATAGGAAATCACCCAGTATAATGATAACAAAGAAGTCTGGGGTCATGTGCCCCCTCTGATCCATTGAGGCAGGCTGTGTGGAGTATGGTGCGGAGGACTGTGAGGCTGTGTCTTAGACCCCTTAAGATCTAATGAATCAATGAATCGTGTCCACCATGGTCCTCGGAAGGCCTAACACAGCATGAGGGATGTGCATCTCCTCCCCAGCATCTCCCACATCCAGCCTCTCCTTTCTATGCCCACAATCCTCCCCCACTCCCAGTTAGAACTGCTTGTTCAAAGTATTGCAATAGCCCCTTAAAAACAAATCTTTGCTCTTCCTATGATCTCTCCCAGCATCAATCTTCCTTCTATACATGACCAGAACTTTCAGAGCTATCGTTCCTACATGGGGGTCCTTAGAGCCACATTAGTATAATAATGGGCCAAAGAAAATGAGGAAAGTGAGAGCCCTTGATATCTAAGTGTACTGGGGGACTGTTGACAACTCTCCTTTTTTTTGAGGTCTGTCCTTTATTCTGAGATCATATCTTTTAGGAGGGGCACACAGAATAAAAAGTGGCTTTTTTTTATGAGGTACTGGTGATGTAATTTGTTATTTTTATTAAGACCCTTGTCAGAATACAAAGTTATTTTCCTGAATTAAATTTATAAATATATATATATATGCAAAAACAAATTATTGGTGTCAGTTATTCAGAAGTCTGAGAATCAGTGTTTTAAATCATAGCTCTGATCATCGAGCATATCAGGCCCCTGCCCCCAACTCGCTCTCAATCTAAAAATGCCTCCCTTAGTACAAATCAAAACTGCAATGAGATGTCACCTCACACCAGTCAGAATGGCTAAAATTAACAACTCAGGAAAAAGTAAATGTTGGTGAGGATGGAGAGAAAGGGGAACACTCTTACACTGTTGGTGGAAATGCAACCTCAGCCATCAAAAAGGATGAAACCTTATCATTTGCAATGGCATGGAGGGAACTGGAAGGTATTATACTAAGTGAAATAAGTCCGTCAGGGAAAAACAAATACCATATGATCTCATTCATATGTGAGATTTAAGAAACAAAACAGATGAACATAGGGAAGGGGAAGGAAAAATAAAATAAGATGAAAATTGAGAGGAAGACAAACCAAAAGAGACTCTTAACTCTAAGAAACAAACAAGGTTGCTGGAGGGGAGGTGGGTGGGGGAATGGGGATGTGTTTAACCACAAAATACTCTCCAGTTTGCCAGCATTTAAGAAATAACAGAAAGCTACAGCAGAATGCCCCACCTCCTGTGAGTGGCCTTTCTCTTTACCCTTTCTTGGGTCTTTTGTCCTCAATCTGCCCACCCGACTCCTACCCCCTGATTTCAGCTTATTCTCTGAGCAGCTTTGCAGGCTTCCTGTGGATTCTGGGAACCACCTGGTTATATTTTTCAATAAATTATTTTTCTATTTGTTTCTTAACAGATTTTATTTATTTATTTGACAGGGTAAGAGGGAGAGAGAAAGAGCACACAAGCAGGGGGAGCTGCAAGCAAGAAGTAGAGGGAAAAGGAGGCTCCTGACTGACCAGAGAGCAGGATGTAGAGCTCTATCCCAGGACCCTGGGATCATGACCTGAGCTAAAGGCAGATGCTTAACTGGCTGAGCCACCCAGGAGCCCCCAATTATTTTTCTATGTGAACCAGTGTGAGTCCAGAGGCACCTGGGTGGGTTAAGTAGTTGAGTGTCCAACTCTTGATATCTGCTCAGGTCGTGATCTCGGGGTGGTGGGATCAAGCCCCACACTGGGCTCCATGCTCAGCATGGAGTCTGTTTGAGATTCTTTCCCTGTTCACACTCTCTCTTTCCTTCTCTAAAACAAATAATAAATAAATAAATACATAGATAGATAGATAGATAGATAGATAAATGAAATCTTAAAAAAATAAAATAAACTAGTCTGAGTCCACGTCTATTCCTTGCCTCATAGTCCCTGGCCAATAAGCATGGATCTGTCAACCAGGACGGGCTTGTGACACTAATATTATAACACCTCACGGGCCATGTGTACATGTGTGTTCACCAAGCGTGTGATGGCTATCACCAGTGGTATGTGAGACAAGCTCAGGTTCAAATATATTTTTATATTTCAGTAGTGTTACTGTGTTTAAGACGTAATAGAAACAAATACAACTAGCACGTAAAGTTTGTGATTTCAAGGGTGTCAGTATTCAGGAGTAGGCTCAAATGGAAATAATTCCTGTTTTAAAGATGTGGCCATAGAGTAGTGGCTTTTTTAGTTTTCTATTCACCAACTAAACATGCTTCCCATTGGGGATAAAGTCCCCCCCTCCCCTGCCGCCTGGTTATGTCTTGGTAGGAAGTAGGGCTCTGCTTTCCATTTCTGACCTGGAAAGAACCCACCACTCCTCTCCTGTTTCCTAGCTCGTGAGAAGGGCGTGGGCAAGGACAGGCCAGCAGATGCTTCTCCTGAGGACTCCAGCTTTGAGGGACTGACTCGCAGACACAGAAGTCACTTTGCCATTCCCAGGAGTGGTGGCAGCTGTTACCCTAATCCCTCCCTGTAAAGTTGAGCACGTTGAGGACACAAAGCACTGAACGTGACCCAGAACACTGGAGTAATTTGTCCAAGGCCACAGAGCTATTGAGGAGTAAAGCTCCTTACGGGACAAGACCTTCTGCCCACACCCCTCCCTTCAGCCCAGCACTCTGTCCCCCATGCTCCCCCAGAGAGTAATTCCACATTTGTCATTGTCAGGCAACCCAGGAGCACTCTTCCCACACAGTCTCGTTCTAGGTTGGGCTCTAAGCTGCAAGGTGGCCACTCAGAGAAGTGTAGGCTTCAGCAGAGAAGAATGACAGAGGGTTGGCCCTGGGGCCCAGCAGAAGGAGTGGCCTGTGGAGAGCCTGGGCTCATCTCTACCATATTTCACAAGCTATTTCTGTGAGCTGATGGCTCCCCCAGTAAGCTAGTTCTGGAATCTTCCCCAGAGATTATTCCTGAACGCACAGCCTAAAGCTCATTCCCCTAGTCATCCAGCTGACTCTGTAAGCACCCAGTTCTTGAAGACTTTACTGCCTATTTCCAGTATAGTTTAGTTCCTTTTCTTCTCCATCTCTCTCCCTGTCTCCATCTCTCTATCTCTGTCTCTCCAGTTTTCCCTTATTCCTTCTTTCATTCATCTTCTCGTTTCTTTCACTTACTCATGCATCATACATTTACTAAGCACTTCCTACAAGATACTCAATGGAGATACAAAAGCATATAGGGCAAAGCCTCTGTCCAGAGATTGTTTACAGATTAACCTGAGGCTCAGAATTAAAATGTAGTTTGGCAAGTGCTGTGACAGGGTTGATCCAGAGTCCCATAGAAGCATAGAAAAGAGGTACTCAATCTGGCCACCGGGCAACACATTGTCGCCCTGGGGAGCTGGATCCTTAGCTGAGCTTCACAATATGAGTAAAATTAGCCAGGGAAGCAAAAGGGAAATGATCTTACAAACAGAAAGAGCAGCATGTGTAAGGACAGACCTTGTGTGTGTGAGAGAGAGAGCCGCCTGGAAGAGGCGGGGGGAGGCAGAGGTTCCTAGTGGCTACAATGTGCGGTGTGGAGCTGTGCGAGCAACTGGGAGATGAGCAGGGGATTGGCAGGGCCCTGAATACGAGGTATCTTGTCTAAAATCCTCTGGGAAACTTGGAATAAAAGCTTTTGGGTCACCCGGATATAGCAGCGTGGACCCGAGTTTAGGACAAGGCAAAACTGTGGGAAGGCGGCTGGTGGGGAGGTCACCTCAGCATCCACAGATGAGTGGACAACGTTCTGAACTATGGGATGGCCACCAGGATGGACAGATTAGAGGACTTGAATTAGATTCACGAGGACTTGGTGACTGCTGAATGTGGATGCAACACGTGAATGTGGAGGGACAACGAGCAAGGATATTCTTATTTGGGGGCTTCAGGAACTGGAAAGACAGTGGAATCATGTACTGAGAATGGAGATACACAAAGGGGGGGGACAGGTTGTTCCTGAAGGCAGTGGGGAGACCATCAATCAGCTTAGTTGCGTTGTGTTTGAGATGTCTTTGGGCCACCCACGGGGATGTCCAGCTGGCAGGTAGAATCAAAGGCTTGGAAGTTAGAAGAAGAGCCTGCTCTAAAGATAAAAATCTATAAGCAATCACTGGAGCCTGAGAGAGGCCTGCAAGAGAGAGAGAGCAGCATGCAGAGTAAACCAATGCTTCAGCACAGAGAAGTTTGTAATGTCATTTTTTAAAAGATTTTATTTATTTATTTGACAGAGAGAAACACAGCTAGAGAGGGAACACAAGGAGGGGGAGTGAGAGAGGGAGAAGTAGGCTTCCTGCCAAGCAGGGAGACCAATGCGGGGCTCCATTCCAGGACTCCTGGACCATGACCTGAGCTAAGACAGATGCTTAACAATTGAGCCACCCAGACGCCCCTGATGTCATTTTTAAAGACAATTTACTTCCCCTGCTGCATTATGAACTATCGCATTTTAATCTTTGGGTCTCTGTTTTCTACTATAGTTATCTTGTACATAGTAAAAGCTCAAATGGCAGTAACACGTGAATCAACAATGAATTGATTGATTCATTTTTAAAGGGAAGGGCTTTAACTGTAGCTAGACAAATATATCTTCATGATCTCAGGCGAAGAGAGCAGGAAGACATACAAGACTATAGGATTCCTGATAAAGGAAAATCAGGTAAGGGGACAACAATCTGGACCTGAGTGGCATTCTCAATGCCCTGGCCAGTCGGGGCACCAGAGAGGAAGGAAAGAACCTGAGGCTGTTCTTGGGGCCACCTGGAATGAGGAGGTTTCCTCCTCTAAGTCCCCAGTTCTCGTTACCCATGAGTTACAGCTCTCTTCTCTAAGTATTATTCCTGGTCTTCCTCTATTCTTATTTAGAGATCTATTAAAAAAGTAAATTTCCTATACTTATTAACCCCAGTAAAGGAAAACTTCCTTTTCTTTGTCCTAAAAAAGTGTCCTTTAAGCCTCAATGAATGTCATGTCTGATGGGCTAGCCACTCCCTTTGCTCAACATCAAGAGCACCATGGCTTCCTGAGCTGTATGCAAACTGTCTTACCCTTGAGGCTGCCTCCAGTTTCCACACACTAAGCATCTGCTCTGGTTTCCAATAATTCTGGGACCTGTGGGATCTGTGGGACTTGTGGGCAGGAACTGCAAGTGTCTGTCCTTGGCCTTGAGGTCAAGAAGATGGGAAAGGTCACACAGTGGCCATAGCTTTCCCAAGGGACCACAATGGGAAAAAACTGCTGTAAAAACGTTGGCAGTTATTTTGCAAAATCACACGCCCCACAATGATGGTTTATAAACCCTAATGTGCTTTCCTCCAACTGCTATTCAACCAAACTATTTATTCTAACAAGCATTCATTCTATAAAATCTATCGAGGCTTATTTTTGACACAATTCCAACTGCACCCTCCATCCCCTTTGGAGAACATAATTTGTGACAGATAAGTTCCTACTTCCCCCACATACCCTCTGCTTTCCATCTCATAGCCCTATTTTCCTCCTTCCCAGCCTATAACATTATCCAAAATTATATTGAGTATGTATTTGTGCAGATGTTTATTTTTCTATCTCTAGCTACTGGAATGTAAATTCCTTATTTATCTATTTATTTATTTATTTATTTCGACAAGTCAGCACCTCGGGTCTTGTGAGGATCTCTGTTCTTTTTTTTTTTTTTTAAGATCTTATTTATTTATTTGACAGAAAAAAACACAGCTAGAGAGGGAACACAAGCAGGGGGAGTGAGAGAGGGAGAAGCAGGCTTCCCACTGAGCAGGAAGCCCACTGTAGACTGGATCCTGCGACCCTGGGATCATGACTTGAGCTGAAGGCAGATGCTTAACCACTGAGCTACCCAGTGCCCCGTAAATTCCTTTTAAAAAAACCCATTTATTTATTTATTTATTTATTTATTTATTTATTTATTTATTGTAGGAAAGGGGCAGAGGAAGAGGGAGAAAAGGAGACTCCCATGGAGCAGGGAGCTTCAGATCATGAGCTGAACCAAAATTAAGAGTTGAATGCTTAACTGACTCAGCCACCCAGGCATCCCACATCAGTTCTTTAATATGTCTTATTCATGGATATGTCCCAGTGCCCAAAACAGTATCATGCCCATAGCAGGCAGTGGATTGTTATTTTTTAAATGAATGACTCTATCTTTCCATTCTCTTTTCTAAATATTCCCCCAATTCTTGCGTTGGTTGAACCCGGATTTTCCTTATGGGACACTGCTTTCCCTGCATCTTTCTTAAGGAGAAAAAATTCAAGGCCCTATACCTAGATATTTCAAGATCAGGAAGTTGGGGGCCAACATTGAGTCACCTCTTCACTGACATCAGATTGTGACATCTGCAACCTTTGTTAAATGAACAACCAAAGAAAGCAAACAAAAACCCCAATCCTTTGAAGCTTATACCATCCTGTATCTCTCATCGTAGCTTTCAGCTATTGACCTCCTTATCATTTCCCTCCATTTATTAAATATTTGGTACCTGGAACCAAGTTCTTCTCTTTGCCCTAAACCCCAAGGGACCTTGACACCCATTTGGATGACCCATGCATACTATGACCTCTCAGTCCCTTGACTTTCTCACTTCCAGTGATTTCCATCTCTACTCTTTTTTACCAACCCTCATGGCTATACTTTATGACTTATCATTTCCCATAACCTCTTCAGTTCTGAAAAGTTCAAACATCCTACTCTCTGACCACAAAGGACAGATTTTATGACTTATTTCTCCTTTCCTCCTTTCTCCTTCTCTCTCCCTATGTTCCTCTCTCACTCTCACTCTCCACTTTTCCCTGCTGCTTTTGTATTTCAACCACCAGAGACCTCCTGTCCTTTGACCTACTCAAGTTTGTTCCATCACCTCCTATTTTCACTTTCTTCCAGCCCCTACTTGAACCATTCTTTTGTCGAAATTCCCCCCTGTAAGAACTCTCTGTTCACCCACTGCACTTCTTGGTAAAGCTCTGGATCTGTCCAATGTCTTCCTCCTCAGATTCTACGCCAAAGTAACCAAGAAGGTCAGGAGAATGTGGCAGGTCTGCACAATAGCACCTTGACGATAGCCAATCAGCTGCCCTTCAGAGTTGTTTAATACCTCTTTCTTGTTTCTATAGTTTGCTAGCTGTCCCATCTTCACAGAAAACATTTTAAATCTTCCTTACTTACTTCAATCTCCTACCCAATCTCCTCTTCCTTTAGTTATAGCAAAATAACAGAAGCTGGTAACTTTCTCAACTCCCCATCAGCCCACATTAAAACCGATTGAATCTTTCTTCCTTCTTTCCTTGCTCCCTCTCATCCAACAGAAGCAATAGCTCTGCTCTTATCCAGGGTTACCCACACTTTAGCTTTGGGTACCAGCCCATTCAGCCTCATCACCTACCATTCTCAATCATCGAGTGAGCACTGTGTGTGCCCGGCCTCATGCCAAGAACTTAGCATGCATTAACTTATTCAATCCTCCCCCAAAAGGCTATGAGGCTGATGTGGTGGTCACCATTAGTATACACCTACTTTATTTGCCCAAGTTTACATCAAGTGGAAGAAAAAATCTCTATGTTCCTTATTCCATTATCATTAAATAAAATCCTATTTAGTTCTTCTTCCATTCTGGTATTAAAAGTAAACCCAAGAGCCTGCTATTTGCTTATCATACAAATAATACTGCCTACAGTGCTAGACTTCATAACTAACAAACCAAAAAATCTCCCAGAAATATGGGCGGTATCCCCTCTTCCTTTCTGCTTCAGTGGGAGATATATGGTTCTGCAGCCTAAACTAGTTCAAAGAATCCATTTTAAGCAACATCAAATTAAGAACAGCCATAAGACTATCACTTTTGTTCGGTGCATTCTGAAGACCTGTATGAATATTCATTACCATCACAAACTTTTCTATTCTTAGTTAAAACAAATATACCCTTGCATGTATTATATGCAAGTGTCTTACAAAACACTGAAGGCTTCAGAAGTTATGTCCTATAAAAGTAACCCTGAAAAAATAAACCTATAGCTTTAATTTGTCTTAATTGGAAATGTGTTATTGTTGTGGTTTTAAAACATGCCCACACATTCTTTGACATTTTTTTCATTAGGAGCTGGAATCTTAACTTCACTCTTTCTCAATGCAGGCTGACATTAGTGATGCACTTCTAATGAACAGAACAAGGCAGAAGTGATGCAGAATGATTTTTGAAACCAGTTCCTCAGAAATTATACAGCTTTTGCCTGGTTCTTTCTCTCAAGACACTCATGGTTGGAATCTAGTCACCATATTGTGGAGAAGCCCACTCTGTGTGGAGAGGTCATGTGAAGGTTATTTGACCAACAGCGCCATTACGGTCCCACCAGAGAACCTCCAGACCCGTTAGTGAAGGAGCCATTAGATAACCCCAGCTCTTACCCTTTGACCCCTTCAGCTGATGTTGGGTGGATCAGAGACAAGACTGAGCCCTCTTCAATTACAGATTCACAAGCAAAATTAGATTGTTTTCTTCTTCTTCTTTTTTTTAAGCTACTAAGTTTCAGGTTGCTTTATTTTATCCTGATAGATAAGTGGAACAGTTGCCTTGGAAATAATGATGAAAAAAGCATTTCCATATCCTTAAATGGCATAAAGACTTAAAAGGCTTCTTCTTAATTCTGAAGAAGGTCCTTGGCAATTTTCTTTTCTCACAGATGCATGATGGAAAGAAAAAAGATATGACTCTGCTACATAATTTTAAAAATAACTTGAGTGTGCCTATTCCATTCAGTTTACTCACAGGAGAAAGAGCAGAACAGGAATTTAAAGTCACCCAGACTTACTCCAGAGCCCACACACTTACTCACAAACCCATTCTCTCCCTGCTTCTTCCAACTCATCCTTCTCTATTAGAGCCTTCCTCTCAGCTTTTACAATTGTTTAAACCTGTCGCATCTTGAAAAATTCTCTCCTTAGCCATATGTCTACCTCTAACCGTACTCCTCTTTCTCCCCCTTCACAGACAAATCTATTGAAGAAATTACCTCTATTCACTGATCCTCTGATCTCACCCTCCACTCACTCCAGAAGGCCCTTTATTTCAGCTTTTGCTTTAGGGTCATGTAGCTCCTAGATCCAATGGACACTTTTCGAACTTTACCATCCTTGATGTACTGCTAGTGTTTGACTCTGTTGACTCTCACTTTGAAACCATTTCTTCTCTAGACTTCCACACTCCATGTCTCCTGGTCTTCATTCTATCTCTTCAGGCCTCTCCATCCAAGTCTTCACTGACAGCTCTGCATCCTCCACCTACCAAACAACTCTCTGTCCTAGACTATCTTCTCTTTTTCTAATCTACTCTTTCTCCCCATTTTATTCACCCCCCAGGATCAATTATCTCCTTTATGCTAAAAATTCCAAAATTTAAATCTCCAATCCCAATTCCTCTCTGAAATACCAGATCCACATAGATATCTTCCCACTGAGCCCCTCTATCTGGAGTTCATATATACCTCAACATTCAGCATAGTAAAAAAAAAAAAAAGCTTATCTTTCCCACAAAACTGCCACTTTCTCCTCCATTAGTCCTTATGTTAGTGAATAAAATTGCCATCCATCAATAGATTCATTACCAAGGGTGCCTAGGTGGCTCAGACGGTTGGGCGACCAGCTCTTGGTTTGGGCCCCCGTCATGATCTTGGGATCATGGGATCAAGCCCCACACCAGGCTCTGTGCTCAGTGCGGAGTCTGCTTGAAGACTCTCTCCCTCTGTCCGCCCCTCCCCCACATGCTCTCTCTCTCAAATAAATAAATAAATCTTTTAAAAACCCAAATTCACGACCCATCAGTAGAAACATGCATCAATAGACAACAAAAATAGAAATCTGTTGATCAATATCAACAATTACTGTCAGTCCCTTTTCGTTCTGCACACAATAAATCACTAAAATCTACCAACTCTACCTTCTTACTATGCCTTAAATCCATTCATTTCCTTAAAATCCCCTGTGACAATTGTTGACATCATTTCTCAACTGGACTAAAGGCAAGAAACACTGGAGTAGGGAAACCACATGAGAGACTGTGCCAGTACCCATTCTTCAGCCATGCACCAGAAGCAGCTATCTGAGGAGGCAAATTCAATCACGTCATTTCCCTGCTTGAAATTGTCCATGAAGACGCCATGTTGTCCTATTAAAGACCAGGGTTTAGCATGTATTGCCCTAACAAATTTCGTGATCTGGCCCTTGTTTTACTCTGAGCCACATCTCTTGCTTAAATCCCTTTCCTTATACTCTTGACTCAAATCATTTGTGTCTCCTTGGAATGAATTAGCATAAAGCTTCCTTCTTTTTCATTCTTATCAACAAGAAAGTCATTAAAAATACTATTGGTTTTTTTTGGTACAAGTCACTTCATTGTCTATTACCATAGCATTGTCATAATAAATATTCAAGTCGATATCAAAATGTGAGTGGTGTTCTCTAGAATCATGCAGTGTAAAACCTACACACCCATGTGAGGTGATGTTAGAAACTTTGTGTTCATTTATGAATGTATAGAAATAAAAATACTGAGTCTCTGCCCTTTAGATTCTCACAGTCTAGTGTTTCATAGCAAGAATGTTGATAAAGGGTCAAGCATTCATCTGCCACCAGCAGTGTATTTGGAGCAAGGGGGTATGGACTCTGTTAGTCCCATATTCTCTTGTCAGGACCCCTCCATAGCAGGAGATTCCACCCCTTCAGTTAGGTGACTGGCCAGACCTAGGAAGTGCCACCTACAATGTAAAACAAAAGTGTACCAAGGACAACACAATTAGGAGAGACACCCAAATTCTAGAACAAGAAAGGCAGTAACATCAACTTTGAACCTTCACCTAAACCATGCTTCTATACCCCACACCAATCAATCCTAAGCAAAGCACCTCCTGCCTCAGTGGAGTCTATGCTAGTGAATTCTCAGAACCATGCTTCCCTGAATTTCCACACTGGGCATCTACTTTGGCTCTCTCACAGGGTGTGTGGGGAAGTAACAACTAATGAGCAGCCCCTCATAATGAGGATGATTTTCCATGATCTTCTATGACTAATGAGCCTGAGCAGAGAATGACATTTTAGGTCACAATTGTGGCCTTTTTTTTTTTTAATAGAGAGTTATGTTCTGATTCTCAACTTCCTGTTTTAGTTATTCCCTTTTTTGTCATGGAAATATACACAGACGGAGTGCCATGTGCCCTGAGTGGGATTTATTTCCATAGGGCTAGTAGTGGAGGAAGTGAAGTTTCGTTTACACTGGGGATCCTCAGAGACTTCACTGTGGGGTGAAAAATCACCCATAGGATCCCTAGAAACTCAGGTTTCTGGGCTTGTTCCCACAGCTCTCTACCAGCTGGTTTGAGGTGGATTTAGGAGTCTTCATTTTTAATTAGATGATCCTGGTATAAGTGGTCAAGAGATTTGGAGAAACTCTGGTGCTCTGAGAACAAAGTAAACATGCAAATCTATGCTACCTACAAGGTGATCAGTATCCTAGGAGCCGTATAATGTGAGGGGGAGATAATCTTGGATGAGGGTCACCTACTCCTTAGGATATCTGTGAGGATATACTTTGACCTTCTTCTCAGTTTGCACCTGCAGCTTAGAATCATCCCAAGCATTGACCAAGTCCTCACCATGTGCTCAACAATGAATTCAGGGTTTGGGAGAGCAGGAGAAAAGTATGAGCTTGAGAAGGCTAGGAAGTCAAAACTTACAGATGTCCCCTAACATAATCTAAGTAGGATTCAATAAATACAAATGGAAGAGAGGGAAGGAAGGAAAAAAATTAAAAAAGGAAGAAAACATGGAAGAACAGCAGGCATACCTTTATCATAATATTGCCAGGACACTAGAGGTCAGTTGCTTCAAAGCATGTGGTATTTCCCTATTTCAGAACCCATTCCTTGGGCCACAGGACTTTTGTTTTCTGATTTTTCTTCTCTTCTTGGGTCTGGGGCTCCAGTTGAACCTCACTTTCCTCTGGACATCCTCCCAAGGGCTAACACTCTTCCTTGGGTTCCCAGTTAGCCTTAAAGCCACTAAGCAAGTTGAAGAACATCTGAGAGGGCTTGATCAAGGTGGCTTTCCCATTTTCTTTAGAAAGACCAAGTGCTAGACCCCACTCACTTCTATATCTTCTCCCCAGCCCCCCTCCCCCTGCCAGCACTCACTTAAACATCATGGGTGCCCAGTAATGTCCAATGAATGAATGAGTGAATGAATATATGAATGAATGAATGAATGAATGAATGAATGAATGAATGAAGAGTTTGCTCCCTACACAGCTTATTGAATTTGTTGTGAAGGCAGGGTAACATGAAGGTCAAGAGTGCTCAGACAGTCTGGATTTAACCCCTCCTTTTCCTCTAGTGACTTTGGGGACAAATTTTTTGCAGTGCTTCCCATTAAGAAGTGGAGTCTATTTCTCCACCTGCATTCCCTTAGACCTGGGCTGGCTCTGTGAGCTGCTTTGATCAGTAAAATATGGCAAGAGTGACAATGTGAGTTCTGGAGCCTAGGCTTCACGAGGGCTTACAGCTCCTACCTTTTCCCTTTTGAACAGCTCCCCTAAGATTGCCACATAAGGAAATCACTCTAGCCTTCTGGAGGACACACAGAGGAGAGCCGAGGCCTCTACCCAACAGTCCATATCAACCACCAGACATGTGAGTGGGACCATCTTGAACCTTCTAGCCCAGCTAACCTGTAGCTGAATGTGTGCAAAACCCCAGGAAAAACCAGCAGAGGATCCCCAAGCAACACATAGGATCTTGAAAAATAATAAATTTTGTTGTTTTAGGTTTCTAAGTCTTGGTTGGGGTGCCCGCATGGCTCAGTCATTAAGCGCCTGCCTTCAGCTCAGGTCATGATCCCAAGGTCATGGAATCAAGCCCTGTGTCAGGCTCCTTGCTCAGCAGGAAGACTGCTTCTCCCTCTCCCACTCCCCGTGCTGTGTTCCCTCTCTCACTGTCTCTCTCTGTGTGTCAAATAAATAAATAAAATCTTTAAAAAAAGAAAAAAGTTTCTAAGTGTTGGATGGTTGTTACACAGCAATAGGTAACTGAGATACCATGAGAAGCACTTCAGACACTGACTGGGAGCCCTGAGACCCCATCCAACACTACCAGCCCTCCTGGAAATTAGACCCTTTCTCCACTACTCCCACTCACTGTCAGTCCTTCCTAACAAATCTGGACAGGTATTCTGGTGCTATTCTTCCTAGGTTATGACATCCAAATTGCACCATTTGGGGAAATCCTACCTGAGTTTCTGGGGACTTTTGGGGAGATCCACAGTGACCTGAATAATGAATATTCCCCCAACTTAGTGTATTTATTCAGCAAATGTTGCTAAGTGCCTGACAGATGTTATAAACGCTTTTGAATGCTCGTGATATATAAACAAAACAGACTAAGACTTTTGCCCTGTGTAATTTGCATTCTAGTGGAACGAGGAGGAAAAAAGTAAAACAAACAAAAACTAAATCAGAGTAAGCTAGAATATGATAGTATTATAGAGGATTTGGGAGTGCTGGTATTCGGATAGAGTGTATGTTGCTACTTTAAATGAAGTGATCAGGGTAGCCCTCATTGAGGAATTGAGACTTCCAGACAGAAGGCTAGTGCAAAGGCCCTACGGTGGCATCAAGCCTGAAGTGTTTGTCTTTGGAGAACAGTGAGGAGCCTGAAGCGGCCAAAGCAGAGAGTGAATAGAAAAAGGAATGTAGGAGAGTACATCAGAGATAACTGTACTTGGGTTTCCCAGAGAAACAGAACCAATTGGACAGATTAGATAGATAAGTAGATAGATAGATACATAAATACAGAGATATAAATACCTATATCTATCTATATTTATCCATAGAGAGAAAATGAGAGAGAGAGAGAGAGGTTTATTACGGGAATGCACTCATATAGTTATGGAAGCCAAGAAGTTCCACAGTCTGCCATCCACAAGTAGGAGAACCAGGAAAGCCAGTAGCAGAACCCAGCCTAAAGTCCAAAGGCCCTACAATCTGGAGCTCCAGTGTCCAAGGGCTTGAGAAGATGGATATCCTGGCCAAGAAAAGAGAGAGAAAATTCACCTTTCCTCTGCCTTCTTATTCTATGGGGCCCTAAGTAGGTTGAATGATGCCCACCCCCACTGGTGAAGGCCATCTTCTTTACTTATCCTACCAATTCAAATGCTAATCTCTTCCAGAAACACTCCCCACACGCACTCCCAGAAATAATGCTTTACCAGCTATGTGGGCATTCCTTAGCCCAATCAAGTTGGCACATGAAATTACAATAACCCATTTTCCCCATAAACCCATGAGCATTTGTTGAGCTAGTGTTCCCTGGAAGAAGTCTAGAAAATACTTAGCTAGGAGATATCGGAGTCTTTAGTCCTCTGAGTAGACAAGGTCACATGATCATGCCTTTTTTTTTTTTTTTTTTTTTTTTAGCTCATGTCATCTGGCTATGGGCCCTCAGAAAGTGTCAGTGGGAGAAGGCTCTGCTGAAAGTCCAGGCTTCCAGCTTTCTTTGTCACTCAACTTCTAGGACCAGAACTTGGGGGAGTCCCAAGGGGATTGGAGGGGATGAGTACGGGAGAGGATGATTCTCTGTGGCATCACTGTCCCTGGGAGAAGGGATCAGGCACATGTGTTTTGCTCCTTCACATATATACACAGGAAGTAGAAGTCAGTATGTGTTTCATATCTTTCTTCCCTCCTAGACTCCAAGCCCCAAGAGCACCAAGAAGGTCCTAGGAAACTTGTCAGAAGGAAGCATGCGGAGCATGCGGAGCTCCATAGCGTCTTCATGTGATTTGGATCTGCACTCACACGCCGTTTGAGAAGGACTCGTCTATTGGAAGGGAGGCAGAGATCTGGTGCATAGGGGTTCACACACAGTGGATGCTAAGCATAGGAGGAATTAAATTGTGGGGTTCAAAACCTCAAAAAGGCAGTGAAGAAGGCTGATCTTTGTTGCCACCTGCAGCCCAAAAGCCTCACTGCAGGCTGCTGGCCTCAGAAAATGGGCTCCAGGGACAGGATGGGGATTGCTTAGAGTTTGCGCCTTTTAGGGACAGTGCTTAGAATTTGCTTTAAGGATACATAGACTTTGTTTTGGCAGAATCACCAGTGAACTTTCTTAGTGACACAAATGTAAAACCCAACTGGCAATGTTACCAAATAACTCAAATGCCAGTGCTTCTGAAATGTTCACTTTTCTGTTTAGGCTCACTTTGTTCATTTCTGTCATGCTCATTTAAGAAGCGGTCGTATATTTTAGCAGAAAGGTATCCAAGAAAACTTGGCTCCCATTAGAGTCTTCTTCCACGCTTTTATTTTCCTCCTTGAATCCACGTTTACACATGCGTAGAACTGCCATATGTTGTGTAGCCTGAGGTTTGTATCCAACGTTTGGAGCCATTTTTTGTAGGGGCTCTGATAAAACGCAGGAGTGGGATGCCATGAAAACGGGGGGTCAAAAGGTAAGTGTGACTAGATGTGGAATCCTGGTTCGAATGGTACATGAGTTATAGGAAACACATTATTCTCTTGTATAAGATTGCTCCAAGGCTTCTTGGAATAAAGACAAGGTCCTTTATCAATAGCTGCCTAGCTGTCTGGCCCCTCTTGAAGATACACAGAGCACACACATCAAGACATTCATGCATACATACAATGCACATAGGCGCACATGCGGACACCGACTCATGCAGGCACACACGCACACCATACAGACATGTGCACACATACGTGCTCGGGAACACACACATATGTGTGGACACACACACACACACACACAGCCACATTCAGGACTTCCAGCAGCCATGTGGCTGTCTCCTTTGCCTGAAACATCTTGACCTGCCCCAAGAGCTCCCCCTCACTTGGCTGGCCCCCGTGGATGCCTCTCTTTTTCTAAATCCTTTCCTAACCCCCTTGGATGGGACCACTTATCCTCCCCATCAGCCTGGCTCCCTGGTGCTGCCTGAATGAGAGGTTGCAACACTGTTTTCCAATCATTTGTTTACTGATCTCTGGCTCCCAACTACCAGTTGCAAATAGTGGATAAGACCTAAAGTGTGCCTCTCCCAGAAATTTACACAGTCAGAGCTCTGATTGGCTGGTTTCAGAATGAACTCTTTGGTGTGGTGGCCAGGGAGGAGGAGGAATTTAAAAAACAAGTCTTGGGAGGTGGAGGAAGAACATTCCTTGCAGCTCTGAACTGTACGTATCAGAAATTCCTTTCATTTCCTACACTTAAATACCAGTACCAGAATATCCTGTCACTATTCAGAACAGAGCCCTACAGAAGTTCAGTCCAAGGTTCCCTGAGTGCTGTTTGAAGAGCCTTCTAGTCATTCTGTAGACAGCAGTCAATACAGGTTGACTTTTATTCCTAACATTTGGTTTCCCCATACTACATGATCTACACCTTCAAAGGGTAGGTAGGCACTGTGTCTCCTGAAACTCTTGTGTCTTCTTTGTCTCCCAAGCACTAATATATAATTGGCATTTGTTCAAAATGTTTTGGGTTTTTTTACTTAAATAGAGAACTTGACCCAATTTACCTTTCTCTTGTGAACTGTGCCCAGGCCACCCAGACATACCCAGTCCTCCACCCAGTCATGGGCCCTGCACTGAGTTGAATCAAGTGGAGTTACCATGAGTGGAGGAGATGAGCAGGCAAGGGGAGGTGATAGGGCTAAGCAAACCTTGGAACAAAAGCACCAAACTGATCCCAGGGTAATGCCAAACAGAAGGCAGATGGGATGAGAGGAGGAGTGAAGAGGAAGCTGGGTGATGTCCTAGTAGCAGCTGGGTTGGTCCAATGTTGACCTCAGAAGCCCAGGGTTAAAATCCAGGTCTTGCTTGAAATATTTGGTGCATGTTGGATGGACGCAGAGTAGCTCCACAAAGGAGGAAGAGGGCCAGCAGCCAACCGCTCTGAGTGCCAACACCATGGACTCAACACCTAGCCTACCTCTGACCCCAGATAGTCTGTGAAATGAAGAGGAACTCAGGCTCCAAGGGTGAGTGTCAGTCCTGATCATAAACTCTCAGCAGAGTCCCAGCCCCGCACTGCTGGCTGGGACAAGTCCCCTCAGCCCATCAGTTCCACCACAGCCTTAGACTCAACACACCAAGTACAAACTCGCCATCTCTCCCTCACTGCTTGCTCCTTATACGGCCACACTTAACAGACAATTAGTGGCATGAGTCAATCAGCTGAATGACTGATTCACTGTGAAATATCTGACAGGCAAATCACAAGACCCTAACTAAAACTACAATTGTGAGTAGCCCAAGATGTTGTCCACTCGTGGACAGAGCAGGGGAAGAGCTGGGTTCTGCCCGCAGCTTCTGGCTATTTCTAGAAGCTCTGGTGCAGATGGGAGGCAGAAGAATCTGTGAGCAGCCTTCCAAGAACACACTGAGTGATCCAAGTATCTTTAATTAAACCCTGTTCACAGGGGCCTACAAAGGTCTTGTACTATTTTCCTACTGCTACTATAACAAATTACTACAAATTTGGTGTTTAAAGCAACATACATTTATTATTTAACAGTTCTGGAGGTCAGGTGTCTGAAATGAGTTTCACTGAACTAAAATTCAATCATTTCTCCCGGAAGCTCTAGGAGAGAATCTTTTCCCTTGCCTTTTCCAGCTCTGGAAACCACCAGCATTCTCTGGCTGGTAGCCCCCATCCTCTACATTCGAAATTAGCAGCATAGCATTTTCTAGTCTCTGGATCTCACCCTCCTGCCTCACTCTTATGAAGACTTTGTGGTTATACTGGGCCCACTGGGATAATCCAGGATGGTCAGTCTCCCCATCTCAAGATCCTTACCTTAATCACATTTACCAAGTCCCTTTTGCCTTGTAAGGTACAGAATTCACAGATTCTGAGGGCTAGGATGTGGACACATTTAGGGGGACATTACCCTGCCTACCACAGATCCTGAGCAGGAGGAGCTTGGTTTGGGGGCATCTGCTGGGAACTCAGCCTCCTGCCTCCCTACCGACTCTGCTCAAAGTAGAACTCAGTGCGGGCCAATGGCTCACTCTCCTTGACAAGTTGTATGGGCTGTTGGGGCTCAGGTGGGCCACAGAGAAACCAACCAGGCCAGGCCGCGGCCTCAAGCCTGAAGGCTGAGCCCAAGCTTCTCTGGAAGAAGGTGAAGCGCGTAGCCTCTTCACCACCCTTGTACAGGTCCTCGATGTTCACATCCTGTGGGGGCAAGGTGGCTGCTGCAGGATGAGGTCACTGGTTGAGCTGTCAGCCCAAGAGGCCCCCAGGGAGTGGCCAGTGAGGGACTTTACAGGGAGGGTCTGTACCCAGGGCAGTGCCTCCAGCAGGTTCTAGAGGGGAAGGATCTTGGCACTAGGTGCAGAGGAAAGGAGAGGCAGGTGTGGACGTGCCTGAGGGGTCCACAGATGGATGCAGAGAGGCCAGAGCACTCTGGAAGCCAGGCCATGTTTGCAAGACCCCCCCCCCCCGAACACAGTGTGGCTTCTCACCTCCAGCTGCAGGGTCGGCCCCTCTCCTGTCTCCACACAGGCTAGGCAGCGACTGCCTCCCTGGATCCCCAGGAAGATGGGGACTTTGGTGCGGTCCAGGCCTCTGTTGGGAAGTATGCAAATCTTCTCTGGGAGGAAAGAGACAAGAGAGGCAGGAGATGAAAGGACCCAGATGGGAAGCTCTCAGCGAGCTAAGCCTGGCCAGGGTGTACCTGGCCTGGCCCCTGCATGGAGGCTGCCGGGCAGACTAGGACCCTTGCAGTGGTAATGACATCCTCAGAAGGAGAGGTCCTCAGCTGCTCCCTGCCTCTTCTCACTGTCACCAGAGGCAGGAGGGAAGGGGAGAGCTGATGGTAGGTGGAACATGGGTGTGTCTGGGGGAGGGGAGCCGCACATGTTCACCTGCACAGCAATTGTCCACACTGGGATCTCCCACCAGGAGCTGGTCGCCTCTTAAGTATAGAGCCTTCTGATCCGCATCCTTAATTCTGGAACAAGATGGTGGTGCTGATGGCCTGCAGCCTTGAGGCACCACCAAGCCCCAAAGTCTTTCCACCCCCACGCTCTGAGGTACCACCCTGAAGTATTCTTCTCTTCCACAAGAGAGAAGTAGGTGCCTGACTCCACCCAAGAGCGGGTGAAACCAGGTCAGCCTTAAGGCAAGGGAAGGTCTTCTGGAGCTGGTGATTCTCCCTTTACCAAGCGTTGGCCTCTGTCAGGGCCCAGAGGACAGTGAGGAAAGCCAGTGCCTTCTCATTGATGGGCAGACAGAGTTTTCCTGATTATGCTAGTCCCTTTTCATGTCCTTCCTGAGAAATTTCCTAGTGAGGCTCAGACGTCTGTAGGATATAGTGAGCCATATCCCAGTTTTCCTGGGCCTGACCCAATTTTGCAAAATTTTTTTATTTTCTTCTGTGAACAGGATTAATTGAATGTATAATGAAGTGTGCTTTGTGGGGCACCTTGGTGCCTCAGTCAGCTAAGTGTCCAACTTGATTTCTGCTCCAGTCTTGATCTCAGAATCATGAGATCAAGACCCATGTCAGGCTCTGAGCTTAGCGCAGAGTCTGCTTGAGCACCTCTCTCCCTCTGCTGCTTTGTGTGTGCTCTAAAATAAATAAATAGATAGATAGATGATAGATAGATAAATAAATAAAAATAAAAGAAATCTTTTTAAAAATAAAGTGTGCTTTGCTTTTTAAATATTTTAAAAGCTTTTCTATAGAACAGAATCCACAAATCAGAAAAAAATACCCCGTGCGACAGTAGGTATGCCAACGTGGCCCCCTGTTCCATGTGAGGTGTGTTCTGGGGTGGTTCCCTGTGATGGGCGCCAAATTTAGGAGGTCAGCGAGGAGCTGGAGCAGAGCGTGATTACAGTGATTTGGCGGCTGGCGGTTCCAGTGATTGGCCTGGGAGGGTAAACATGTGCTGGGGAACAGGGAGGAAACCGTGGAGAGTTTGTGCAACATCAAAGTCACACTGGGTTATTAGCTCGCAGGTTATTAGCTCAGTGGCTTGGCCCGTTTCAAAATGTCTGTCAGCTGCTCTCAGGACCCGAATAGCCCTCCCTGTCTCCCAAGGGCAGAACCTTGGGGCCAACACCATCGCCTCCAGAAGATTTTTCTCTTTCAGTAACAGCTAATTATAATACCCGTAGTTAATGACTGTATGTATGTAAAGTAGGTTCATTGGTACAATAAAAATAAAGATCTGAAAAGAGCCTGGTCTTGCCAACCAGTATTCCTTCTCCAATCTGGACAACCAGAACTTGTGGGGAACTCAGCTGCCGGCAACGTTCTCTTCGGAGACCAGAACCCAAGCTAGACATCTGTTTTGTCATGTGGATGCCTCATGCACACGTATATTGCCTTCCCATGTTGTAACTTCCAGAGGCTCTGACCGGCCCCCTGGTGTCTAGGACAAGGCAGGCCCATGGAGGAGCTAAGGAAATATGGCCCAGAAGTCCATCCTGTTTTATTCATGTTACGTCTCATCTCGTTCCTCAAAGGGCTGGAGGCAGTTTACAATGAAAAATCACAGGCAATTAAGTGTAACCTATAAGGAAAGTCTCGAATGTCAAATGAGGTTAAAGGGAGAGTTGGGAGTACAGATGGGGAGGAAAGGCCATAGAGGTTAACCTATAAAGATGCCATCACTGAGATTCAAAATTGTCTCTGAGCTCTTGGAGAGAAGACGTGGCAGCACAGGGATGAGTCCTGGCTCTGTGTGACATGAGCTAATTTATTTAACCTCTTTGAGCTTCAGCTTCCAAATCTGAATGGACTCAGTCATGCCCCCTTCTTGGGTTACTCAGGAGGGAGGCAAGGCTGCAGAAAGGCTGCCATCTTGCGTATGGTCAGGAAAGAGAGCTATTGTTATCATGGTGATAATTAAGCTTAATTATGGGGCACTTGAGATTTCCCAGATGAGAAGGAGTCTCCTCACTCCCCTCAGCCTACTTTCTGTCTTCCCACATCATCCCCAAACCCCTGGTTCAAGAAAGCCAGGACTCCAGGAAGACTTACGTGTAGTATCTTGCCATGGGGAGGGAGCACATTCCTGTGGTTGTGGGTGACCGGTCCTTGCTGAGGGGGAAGGAGAGAAGGGCCTTCAGAGAAGGGTGAGTAGAGCTAGGGGACAGACCCCCTAGGGGCCCCCAAATCTCCAAATCACAGGGTGGAAAAATCTCACTAGGCTGCTTATCTTTGACTGGTCTGCCAGAATCCTCCATGTTCTCCCCAGCCCCGCAAGCTCCAGGCAGATCTGCTTCACCCTCTTTTGAGGCCATCATGGTGCTAGCTTGGAGAAACTAAACAACAGGTTCCCCAAAGAATTTCGACAGGAATACTTCCTGGGGCTGAGACTGAGGTGGGGTGTGCTCCAGCCTCCCAGTTTGAGGATGAGCTGAACTCCAACTCTGCCCCACTGCCAAGCCTGGCCCTAGAGTCGCCTGAAGGTTCCAATTCGCCAGGACTTGAAGTGACTCCATGACCAGGCAGGCTGGGGAACTGGTATACTATTTTGATTTTTCTCACTATCCAGGGAATGTATAAATCACTGGCCAGTTCTGGTTCCCAAGGTCTGGGCTGGAACCTGAGACCATGCATTTCAAACACGCAACCAAGTGATATGAACACTGCTGGTCCCTGGCCACACTTTGAGCAGCAAAGTACTAGCTAGATGATCCCCCAGCCCAGACAGGCCATCAGCTGTGTGGCCTCAATGCAAGCACACATGATTGTTTGCTCTTTCTCAGCCAAACTACTGGGGCTTCTTTGGTTGTAGCAACAAAAGTAATGGGCAGGTAGCTATAGCTATAGCTAGTAGCTATGCCAAAGGTCTAGCTGGGACAGATCAAGTGGAGGGCTCCCACTCCTGGTCAGTGTGAGCATAAGGGGCAGGCAGAAATTCAGTGCTTGTCTAGCCCAGCTGGATTTCCAGGGGCCCCAGAAGCCTCCTGTCCTGGCCCAACTCCAAATCCCAGTATTTCTCCCAAAGATTGCCATATCAGGCACCCCCTGCCTAGGTTCTGGCTATAATGAGGTGAATTGGAGTGAGAAGCCAGCTTCTAGCCCTCAGAGAGCCTGGGGTCCAAGTGCTGAGCATCTGTCGTGGTCCCTCCCAATGCTCCCCAAGCTTTCCCTTCCCTATTGTCCCCAAGTGACCTTTCCCTGGACTCTAGCCTATTGTCCTCCCTGGACATCATCTCTGGCTGTCTCAGACTTCATCGATCCACCTGTCCTGAGTCAAAGACCTCCACTCAAGTACCGCTGGGCTTTCTCCATCACACCCTCTCCTTGTTTTCCTACACATTTTCTATGTGGACTATGTTCTCTCCAAGGCCAATATTCTAAAGACTCTTTTGATTCCTCTAGTATTTGGCTTCTGCCTCCCCAGAGCTCTTGACATTGATTGACTCCCTTCACACCTCCATCTTCCCCCTCTCAGGTCCGTGTAGATTCTCCCTTCCATTTGGCAGTGTCCCTAAGCTGAAAGTCACAAGTCTAAGTTCTAAGCACTTCTCTCTCATGCCCCCTGGAGTTGCCATTCATCCACTCCCACAGCTGCAGTGATCACCTTTGTCTAAAGTCTCCCAAGCCCCGACTGAACATACTATTTTATTCCCAACAGTCGATAGGACACCTCCCTTTGGACTTCCTGCCATCCCACCCAACCAAATAGACTTGAAGTCAAATCATTCGTCTCCCCCCTTCTCCTTATTCTATATCTGATTTACCATCAGGTTCTGACAAATTAGTCTTTAAAATGTAATTTTGTCTTCTTTTTTAAAGATGTATTTATTTATTTGAGAGAGAGAGCAGAGCATGAGTGAGAGGGGCAGAGAAAGAGAGCCAGAGAATCTCAAGCTGACTCCATGCTGAGCACAGGACCTGACACAGGGCTCAATCACACCACCCTGAAATCATGATCTGAGCTGAAATCAAGAGTTAGATGCTTCACCGACTGCCCCACCCAGGTGCCCCTAAAATGTGACTTTGTTCCTGATAGCCATTGTACCTATGCCTGTATTCCTGGTTTTTCTAACTTTAATCCAGCCCAACCTATGGGAGGTACTGAACCTATATTCTAGGTATTGTTTTCACAACATCCCCACCCAGCTCTAGAGTCTATAGTGACTGCCCATTTCATCATCATCTGGCCCAGATTCACTTGTATGAGTGTATCTCACTTTCCTGTGGACACTAAGCCACCCCTCCAGGCATATGCCTTCTTTCTTATCTTCCCAGTGGCCACGCTCAGAGTTGCCTTTGATTGCCCTGCCTCAAAAGCCATCCCCCCTCTTTGTCATCCATTCAGGTCTTTTGGCATTAGAGCCACTGGATATGGTATCATTTATCAAATGATAAGGTTGAGTCTCTAGTTCTGCCAAATAAATTATCAAGTCAGAGTAACAGCTCAGACATACAAGGCTATGTCACCTCACCTCTAATTCTCAGTTTCAGCATCTATAAAATCAAGGAATTAGAGTCTGTGGTTATTAAGATTCTTTCCAGATCAAACGGATCTATGATTCCATGACTCAGATTTTACTCTATCGTTCCTTTACTCTTGTAACCCTACTCTGAACTCCTATTAAATTTCACTGTAGTGTGTATTGTTCTATATATAGGCATTTGTTTCCCTTATAAAAGTTAACAATATCTTGATCCATTAAGTGTGGCGTGTCACTCCCTCCAACCACACTGACACAAATACAGGCTTACAAGCAGGACATAGAAATGCATACAGAAGATTTCAACGGCAAGATGGTTTTCTAGACCAAGCTCTGCTACCAATTTGTCTTCTTGCCTCAGAAAGTCCCCTTTAGTCCTTGGGCCTTCAACTAGTCGTCATTAGGATGAGAGGCTGGATAAAGTCAGTATTTTTCAAAACTAAGGTTCACAATGAAAATTTACATAGAAACCTAATGAAAGTAAAATGGATAAAGGGAACTTGTTTTTGCTGAATCAGAGAATGAGGGTTACACCAGAACCCTGCTAGCACTGTCCATGACCACTAAGCCTGGCGCTAGGCATACCTAACGAACCCCAGGCCTCATCACACACTGTTGAATAACACTAGCCTGGTGATTTCTTCTGAAATTACTTTCTGAAATCAATGGTTCTAAATATTCAAAAATCTTGACTTGGCCTAACCTATGCCTTCTCTCAACTTCTTTCCAGACTTATTTAGCATTCCACAGTGTTCTGTGGAGAGGATACCCTGTTATCTAGAAAGCTTTCAGGAGGAGTTAAGGGAGTAGGCATACTAGAGATATTGATAGAAAGGAGAAGGAAAGCAAGAAGGAGAGATAGAATAATGCCTATCAACCACTGACCTGCAATCCTGGGTACCCCGAACGTCTGAGTGAATTCTCCAGGGCATCTGCCCTGAGTTTATACCGTCTGGTCAGGGTGGGTCAAGCCTGCAGCAACCTTTA
Source organism: Spilogale gracilis (assembly GCA_004023965.1). Lineage (NCBI taxonomy): Eukaryota > Metazoa > Chordata > Mammalia > Carnivora > Mephitidae > Spilogale > Spilogale gracilis. The sequence goes on from PITA01000225.1 coordinate 287,013, forward strand.
TAATTAGCTCCAGGATGGGAAAGAAGAGCCTAGGGATTTCACAATGTCTTCAGCACATATGGATAATAAGAAGGTGGGGGCATTAATGAGTGTTTGTTGAAGGGGAAGAGAGTCACCCATAAAGCCCTGGCAGAAGCCAGTCACTGGGCTCCTGCTCATAGCTACTGTCATTGACACTATTATTGGTGGTTTCAATAGCCACATAAACAGTCTTGGGGTCAGATGTCTTCATATTACCTTCTCGTTGGTGCCCCATGAGACTCCATCCTAGGCTTAGAGAAGTAGAAGGGACAAGACGGAGATGTGTATAAAGGACCCAAGGACAGAGCAACCTCTGGTGTTTTAAACCAGGCTGTGGCCAGAGAGACAGCACTGATGTCATTGGGAATATGGCCCTGTTTGGAACAAGGGGAGGAAAGTCTCTGCTTTTCAACAAGTCCTATTAGCTGTTATCAGGTTGATGAGACAGAACATTTAAGGAAACCCACCTACAGAGCACATTGACTTTAGATCCATCCTGGGACTGGGTAGCCATCAGGTGCCCTGGAGGGCTAGGACTCATGACATAGTGTGAGCAGGGCAGGGGTAAAGACAATACTCAAGTCTCTAAGCAACATCGCTTAACTCAGTCCATCCATCCAACCATCCATCCATTTATCTACTCACAAGGGCTGGAGAAGCCTGACACAGTATTCTCTGGGACTATCTGCCTTATTGTACTTCTCACTCTTAGGTCATTTGCACAGTTCCACAAAGGGCCTGGTAAGAAAGTAGGAGAGGTTGAGCCACATGCAGATGCTTCAAGAATGAAGGATAAAAAAGATGAGCCGGGAGGGGACCCAATTTCTGTTTCCTAAGGCCAACAGTCATTCTTTACCCCTCTCCCAATCTCTTATCTCTCTGTGGAAAGGACCTATGCATGGGGTATTTTGCGGTCAGTGAGCATTTACTGAGCATTTTCACTGCTGTGTGACGAATACGTGCAATGCATGGTCCCTGTTGTTAGGTAGCTTTACAGTCCAGCTGGGGAGCTAAGTCATAAATACTTAAAAAGATAATTAAGAAGACAAGACTCTCTAATCTACAGGGCAAGGGCACATTGGAAACAAGAGAGGCAGAGAATCTCCTTGGGTAAAAAAGTTCCTAGAACTGAAAGGGCCTTAGACATAACATATAGGCTCCCTCAAAATCTGTGCCCAGCACAGATTTCTAGGCACCCCTGAGACATAGCTAATCTCCTTCAATACCTCTTAAAGAAACCCTAACAGTGTGTATGGTCCTTGAAGTTAAAATTTCAGGGTCACACATAATTTCTATGCATCAGTCCTGCTTGTGCCTCCTGGAATTACATAGAACAAGTTTATTTTTCTACTAGGAAGGGCTTTGAGTGTTTCAATGGGGCTTTCTGTGTATTGCTCCTCCAGGATAAAAACCCTCAGCTTCCTAGCATCTGCCCTAATGACTTGGTCTTAGGACAGTCTCTATTATTTGGGACACACTCTTAGTCATCAATGCCTACTCTTGGCACAAATGTCATGTGATGTGGGCATTACACTTTTGTAAATAGAGGTCAAGCTGGAGGCTTATATTGAAATTGAAGGAATCTAAAATGACTGTATCTTTTTCCTATGGTCCCCAAGCCCATACATTCCTAAAGGTAGTCTTTTACGTTCCTTCTTTTCCTATTGTTCATGTCAGCTCATCCCTAACACCATTTTGAATTTTACCATCCTACAAATGATGAATCAATCACTTTAGGCTGGAGAAGGCTTTCAGACTGAGGTGAAATTTCAGCTGCTCCTTGAAGGGTGGGACCATTTAGATGGGTGGAGAAGAAAGACTAGTCCAGGGTGGAGGAATAGTTTCCACATTCTGTACTCACCAGTTTCCAAATATTTGTCAAATGGTATTTGAAGTGTTTGGAAACAAATCAATACAGCCTTGATCTGAGGTCATTTGGGGGGGGTCATAGACCCCAAATCAGTTATTACAAGGAGGAGAAGTAGGCATAGCAAGGCAGCACAGTCAGAACAGATTACCAGAGATCTCAATTCAGCAAAGGCTTCTTGAAGGAGGTGACAATATGAGACTATGGCTGGGGCCGTGGGCAAAGAGAAGGTGAACTGGGTCTGCAGAAACAAGCCTGGTGCCCAGAGCCTGTGTTCTCAGCACTCCTGAGAGGCCTGTGGCAGGACCTGTGCTGTCTGCTACCTGAGGGCTTTGGCTGCATCTGGGCCTCAGCGGCTCTGCAGAGACAGAGCCTTCTAGTCCAGCCACCTCCTTTCTAGTGCCTCAGCAGAATCTGAGCCTGCCAGGCTGGTCTGACTGGTGAGGTGGTGGGGGAATACCTGGGGCTCAGATTGAGGCCTCTCCTCTGGCTTCTGTACTGATCCCCTAGAGTTTAGGCAAGGATGCTGGAGTCATAGTCCCTGGCAAGTTGGACTGGAGGTGCAAAGGTAGTCAAGGAAGAGCTAAACCTTGCAGATGCAGAGAATATTCAACAACTTTAGTATGATCAGCTTTTAAATAGAATGGGAGAATAAAGGGGCTGATGTTGATTTTGAGTTGGAAAATGAAAATATTGGAGAAAATCACAATCATAATAAATGTATTTATTTCTCTTTCCCTATGTATTAGTTATCTATTGCTGTGTAACAAGGGACCCCAAAACTTAGTTGGGGCACCTAGGTGGCTCAGCAAGTTAAGTGTCTGACTCTTGGTTTTAGCTCAGGTCATGATCTCTCAGGGTCATGAGATCAAGCCCTGCATTGGGCTTCACACTCAACAGGGAGTTGGCTTGAGATTCTCAGTCTCCTTCTCCCTCTGCCCATCCCTACTGCATTCATTCTCTCTCTCTCTCTCTCTCTCTCTCTCTCTCTCTCTCTCTCTCAAAAGATAAATACATAAATCTGTTTAAAAAAAAACTTTAGTTGGGCACCTGGGTGTCTCAGTTGGTTGAGCGACTGCCTTCAGCTCAGGTCCCGCATCAAGCTCCCTGCTCAGCAGGGGGTCTGCTTCTCCTTCAACCTTCCCCCTCTCATGCTCTCTCCTCTCTCAAACAAATAAATAAAATCTAAAACAAAACAAAACAAAACAAACAAACAAACAAAAAAAAACCTTAGCAACTAAAAGCAACAAATGTTTATTTTCTCAGTTTCTGAGGGTTGGGAATCTAGACCAGGTTAGCTAGGCGGCTCTGCCTCAGAGTCTCTCTCAGGTGGCATTCGAGCTGTCAGCCGGAGTGGCATCATCTGAAGGCCTGACTGGGGCTGGGGGAACTGCTCCCAAACGCACTCACATTGCAGTTGGCAGGAGGCTCCATATTTAACACAGGGGTCTCTCTGCAGGGCTGCTTAGGAGAGGACAGCTGGCTTCCCCAAGAGCAAGTAAACAAAGAAGCAGAGAGAAAACAAGATAGAAGCTGCAGAGTCTTCTATAATCTAATCTGAAAAGTGGTATAGTATTACCTCTGCTTCTGCCACGTTGTGTTGGTCACGGAGACAACTCGGGGACAATGTGGGAGGGGACACACACGATGTGGGATGGGGTCAGCAGCAGCTATGTTGATGTCATAGGGCTGCCATAAGCAATTACCACAAAGTTGGTGGTTTAGAACAATGAAAATTTGTTCTGTCATAGTTCAAGAGACTAGAAGGCCATCCTTCCTCTGAAGGCTTTGGGGAAGAATTCTTCCTTGCCTCTTCCTAGCAAGAAGTTGCCTCGGTAATGGCATTTCTCGCCTTGTGGCATATAAATGCAGCCTCTGCCTCCAGGCCTGGGTCTCCTATGTGTGTCTGTTTATCCTCTCCTCTTCTTGCACTTGCAGGCCTGTCAGATTTCGAGCCCACCCAAATACAGCATGACCTCTTAACTAATTGCTTTGCAAAGAACCTCTCTCCAAATAAGGCCACAGTCTAAAGATTCCAGAAGGCCATGGATTACAACCAGCATGGAACTCTTTGGAGGCTGAAAGCCACACCTTGAAATCTCAGGGGCCTGTGACCACTCTAAGTCCAGGATTGTTCTTTCTATAAATTCCTTCTCCAGGAGATTCTAGCTATGCTAACTCATCATATTTTTTTTCCTCTTGGCTTTGCTGAGGTCTTGAGAGCAGCAGAGCTCCCTTCAATTTGAACTTCACTCAGGGAAGTGGATGCTGAAGATGATCAGAAATATTTTCTGCTCTGTTTTTCTCAAGATTAACTAACTTACTTATTACATAAGGAGTCCATCTTCATTGTAGAACGATCAGAAAATTACAAATAAATAAAAGAACAAAAAGAAAAATCACCTGTAATTGCTAAATTGACATTGCTAAAATTGAAGAAAACTCTTGCAGACTTTTTTCTGTGCAGAAATATATTGATAGGTATTTTTTTAATCAAAATGAAATTACATGATATACTACTTTGTAATATTGCTCTTCTCAATATGTCACAAGCAAGCATCTTTCCATGTGACTAGATAGTGGCATCTTGGATTTTAATGGTACCTCAGGTTTCAAAAGGTATGATGTGTCTGGTTGTTCTTCAGCCTTCTGAACTGGAGTCAGATCCGTGGACACCACCACCCTCTTCTGCCATGGCTACAGCATGAGGGTTGAGATGGAAAAGGTAGAATATGATGACAGCTGAGTTATGGGGAAGAGGGAGGTGGCTGGGCCTTGAGTCCCTAACTCTATGACCTCCCTCTCCTGCATGGTGGTCGGTAACAGGACCTCATGAGGGCAGCTGGTAGTCCTAATAGGTTCAACTTGGGATGGGCTGGCTTGTGGGGCTCAGGGGTACTGAGTAAGTTACCATGAAGCATGAAGGATTTCCACCACTCCCTCCACCCTGACCCGTTGGGAACCTTTTTATGTGACTTCCAGTTTATCTTGAGTGGTTTTTGCAAGGTACCACACCAGTAGCACCAGTCAGCAGGGAAAGAAACTGTGGATTAAGCCCCAAATCTCAGATGGATTTACCCAAACTCAGAATCAAAAGGGAGAGTGGCCGAGTGCCCAGCCAGAGGTGGGGCCCTGAGAGCAGATGAGGGGATGGTTGCCATGAGGGTCCTCTTCCGCCTCCACCTCTGCCTGAGCCAGCTGTGGCCAGGTGGGTTCTGGGGTGTACATTGCCCTAGTCACACTGCTGGAAGTAGAAGTCTGTGATGGGGTTGCCCCAGCTGGCATCCTCTGAGAGCTGGGTGAGTCTGAGAGGCTGGTCTGCTTCGGGCATGGTGCAGAGGAACCAGCCCGGGTGGGCAGCTGACTCGAAGCTGGAGGTGAGCCCCGTGTCCCGCCGGTAGAAGGTGAACTTCTTGGATTCGTTGGCACCAAGGTAGAGTTCCATGATGTTTACTGGCTGTGAGCAGAGAGGCATGGCAGGTGAGGGGAAGGAGCAAAGGAGGCAAGAGAGCTGGGCCACAGGCATGAAGAAGGCAGGGCTATAATCAAAAGAACCCTGCAAGAGAGAAGAGCTCCCGCCCCAGGATGCCTGGCCCAGTGGCCTCAGCGTGTGCTGGCTTAGGGAGGTCAGATAGCAAGAACGCCCCAACAGGACTCACCTCTAGTTTCAGAGTCGGTTCTGGCCCTGTCCCACATGACAGGCACTGGCTCCCTCCCTGGACTCCCAGGATGACTGGAGACAGCTTGGCATCCAGAGACCGGTTGGGGACAACACTGATCTCCTCACCTAGAGAAAGGAAGCCAGATTCAGGGGCCTTGACTGCCCTTCCCTCCCTCTCCCCATATCGTGGACTTTGGAGCACAAGAAACTGCATGAAATATACTGTCCCCAGACTGGGCAGAAGGAAAGCCTGTCATAGCAGCTGTCATGTAGGGAAGGGTGGTCTCCTGCCAGCTGACCCAATGACATCAAGCCATGTAAGCACATTGTACCATCTCCCATCCCTATGCCTATCCCCTTGTCCAGGCTCAAATCTTTAAGACTTACTTCTCTAAGCCCAGAGGAGATCTGACCACCTCCTTTAATGCCTCTTGATGCTCTGACCTTATTTGGAAACTTGATAAGCCTCTCATCAGAGTTATTTAAACCTATTTGTACCACCTGTGATATTCCTAAGAACAGAAGAAGGTCTCATTCCCCTCTTTACCATCCCCCACCATGCATACAAACACATACACTCACACACTGACACATAAAAATATGCATGCATTCAGGGGCACCTGGGTGGCTCAGCGGGTTAAGCCTCTGCCTTTGGCTCAGGTCATGATCTCAGGGTCCTGGGATCGAGGCCCACATCGGGCTCTCTGCTCAGCGGGGAGTCTGCTTCCTCCTCTCTCTCTTTGCCTGCCTCTCTGCCTACTTGTGATCTCTTTCTGTGTCAAATAAATAAATAAATCTTTAAAAAATATGCATGCATATAAACATGTACACACAAGCGTACGTGCGTGAGCACACACACACACACTCACACACACACACTCACTGCCTAGCCCCAGAGCCCAGTGAAAGTGTCCCAAGTGGGCAGGTATATGCTATTTTAGAGAGAAGACTGTCACGGTGTCTGGGGAAGAAAGAATAAGCATGAGGCCAGTTGGTGCCATCTGCTATCTGGGTACCATCATTCTGAGAGACCACAAGTCCCAAAAGAGCAGAGGGATCCCAGGGCAAAGGGGTAAAAAGCCACTCCCACATGGGAATAAAGGCCTAGGAGCCTGTTTCATATCTGTCCTCAACACTGGCTCCCAGGAAAAAGAATGTTTGGCTTAAATTCCTCTATGAGGGAAGAACAAAGCATTCATCCTGGAAAATATTCCCACTTTTGCATGAAGGCTTCAGGTGGCCCCGGGTATGTGTCCTCACTTTGCTGGAAGGTGTAGTATTTTATTTGCCCATGTTCAGAGCCTGCTTTTATGATGCCTCTACTGTGCCAGGCCTGGGGTCTGTAGGCCTGTGCCAGTTTGCATAGCTGCTCAAGCCCTCTTCAGGATCCCTCCCCTCTGTGTTCTGAGATCCAGCAAAGCAGGGTCCTGTTTTGCCACCAACCTTTGATGACCTTCCCTGCATGTAGCCCTCCCGCTAAAAGCTGGTTGTCATGCAGATAAAGCACCTTCAAGGCCGCATCCTTCATTCTGAAACATCAAGACAGGACACAGTTAGGGGAGGGGTGGGTGCTCCTGCTCACTGGGCTCCACAGTGCTCCCCAGGGTCAGGCATTGTGTACACCCCTCCCCCGCTGTGCCAGAAGAAACCACCCAACCTTCTCTGCCAGCCCTGCTGGGCTCATACTCTATCAATAGGATAATAATACAGCCTCAGGGTGCCTGGGTGGCTCAGTCCTTAAGCATTTGCCTTCAGTTCAGGGCATGATCCCAGGGTCTTGGGATGAGCCTGGTGTTGGACTCCCTGCTCAGCAGGAAGCCTGCTTCTCCCTCTACCACTCCCCCTCTTGTGTTCCCTCTTTCACTTCTCTCTGTATCAAATAAATAAATAAAATCTTAAAAAAAAAAAAAAAAACCACAGGCTCCCACCAGAGTTTCAGATTTGCTCCTTCACTTTATTTAATATTTTCTACACCAGGCAAAGTCCTCCACGTGTGTGATGTGGGAAAAGAAACTGGACTGTGAGTCAGAGTGCTGGATTCTTGTCTGGCTGTGCTGCCATTGCTGCTGAGTTGCTTGCCCTCTCTGGGCCTGAGTCTCCCTGTGGCTAAATTAGAACAATGGGTTAGATCATGTCTATGCCTCTTCCAGATGAAAATCTGATACTTCAATCATTGAAGACATCAAGGCACATTTACTTCCTCCTATTAAGTGACAAATATCTTTAAATTTAAAATTCTTGGGACACCTGAGTGGCACAGTTAGTTGAGTGTCAGACTCTTGGTTCCGGTTCAGGTTGTGATCTCAGTGTCGTGAGATCGAGCCCTGTATCAGGCTTGCACTCAGTATGAAGTCGCTTAAGTTCCTATCTTCCTCTCCCTCTGCTCCTCTCCACTGTATATTCTCTCTCCCTCCCAAATAAATAAATCTTTAAAAAATAAAATAAAATAATAAATTTTAAATTATTTTATTTTATTTTTTAAATTTATTTCTCATCTCTGATCTCAGTTGATTTTTTGACATCCTGTAAGGTGAAAAATATATCCTAAAATGGGTTTCCTCAGGTTTTATGCAGAAATAAATATGCTGTGTGCAAAGTGGTTCAATGGTGGCTAAACACAAACAAATCCCATTCAAAGTTATAATATATTGAATCACACCACGGTTCTCTTATAAGAAGACACAGAAAGCAGTATTTCCCACATCTCTTAATCAAGGAGCACCGCTGTCTAAAGCAACTCATAGGATTGGGGCTCCACAGAATAGGCTTTGGGAAAAGCTATGGTAGACTCGGAGTTCAGAGAGGACAAGGACCATTTTCACTCACTAGTCCAAGTCCAAAACACAGCAGAACGCCTGGCCCAGTACACGCCAGCAGACACACAGACTGATCCACCAAATAGTTTTGTTGTTGCTTTGCTCTAAAGGGTGGTAGGGGGGTAGTAGAGCAGAGTGACATCAATTTGAAACAGTGAGTGGGTGGTAACAGCTCCAGGAGGGGCCTCCTCACTTCCATTCTCATTATGGATACCTGGGGCTGAAACTCTCCACAGAGCGATTCGCTTGCTCCCCCTTCTCATCAGGAAACCCCCATGAGGTGCCCAGCCCCAGTCTGACAAAGGCTGGAAAAACTTCTCTTAGGACAATGAGGGGCTGTTTACAATTTCCCAGCTGCCCACTCACCCACCTATGAGAACCCCAACTCTGAGCAGCCGTAGCCTCTCCTTACCCAAAAAGGATGGGCAACAGGTCTACCTGAAACTTACCTCCCCAGACACAGCCAATCAGAGGTTCAGATACTCACCGGAAACACAGAGCCCCACTCAAGACCATCTTGAGCTTCACAGCCTGTAGACTCTCCTATCCTGAAATAACACAAAATCTTAGGTGGAGATAGAGGCTGGGCTGGCAGGGGCTTGGGTAGCAAACAGGCTTCTGACCTCGTTCCCCCTTCCCCAGCATGAACATCCCCCACAGAGCAGGGGACTCTAGGTCTGGGGTCAGGAGAGAGCCCCAGTCTTGCTGGGAAGAATGAAACCCAGCTCCCCAAAGGACACCTCAGAAAGCTCCTTTCTCCTGGCAGAGCCTGCATATCTGCCTGTTCCTCTGGGATGTCTCAGCCCTTTTAATAATGCACCAGGGAGGAGCCCCTGAAACCACCACGAGCTGAGGAGGAGCGGTGTTTCCCAGGTATTTCACACCACCTTGGGCCTCCAGAAACACCTGCTCTTCATTACCTCTCTCAAGGAAGGAACATTCTGGAGATAGTCTTTCAGCAATTCTGACGAACTTCCCAGGGGCCTTCAAGCTCTTTGTGAACTCCTGGACCTCAGGTGCTTCCAGACCCAAAGGCTTCAGTGAAAACAGCCCCTCAAGGAAAGCAGATTTTAGAACAAGCCCACTTTCTCTCCGTCCCTCCGTCCCTCCCTCCCTCCCTCCTTTCCTTCCTTCCTTCCTTTGCCAGCCCTAAGGAAAATGATGGAGGTGGGGCTTTTCCTGTATAAGCCATGTTTCGTCTACCTATTCATTGTAGAAAAACCTGAAAATCCAGATTGGCAAAAAAACAAAAACAGAAGAAACACCCACACCATGAATTGTCTTGTCTTCTGTGAGTGTACCATCAGAAAACCAATGACAACACTTTTCCTCTCTGTGTATATATACATGTAACTGTCAACTGTGTCTCCCACAGCTGTGTCACAGAGCTTATACTCTATTCAACTTGCTTTTTTCATGTAGCAAAATAGCAGAATATCTTTTCATACCAAGTATGACACATAATATAACATTGACTAGATGCAAACATTCCATTGTATAAAGGCATCATTTACCTATAGCAACCAATTATTATTAATCTATTACTATTTGCTATTGAAAATCATGTGGTGACAAACATCTTCATATCAACGTCGTTGCTCATATGTGATGATTTCCTTAGAAAATAAAAATACAGCTCAATGCCACCTGTGATCGATCTTTCTCCAATACCTATCTGGCAAATTAATATGTGGCTGGGTAACAATTCATGCAGTACCTCCACACACTCTCCATGATGGATCTGAATTAAAGGTAGAGGGCTGTGCATAATAGCAAACAATTTAATGACTTCTTGAGTACCACTGATAGCCATATATTGTTAAGGTACAAATTTGAAAGAGATTGTATTCCGCACTGGGGAGGGTATGAGCTATGGTAAGTGCTGTGAATTGTGTAAGACTGATGAATCACAGACCTATACCCTTAAAATAAATAATACATTATATGTTAATAAAAAAGAGATTGTGTTCCAGTTTATAGGCTAAAAAGTCCTTAAAGTGTTCAAGAATAAATAAAATGTCAAGTTTTTCCAATGTGATAAACATCTTTCAGAAAACTTTAAACTCTAAAGCCTACCTTATGTAAAACCATTAAATTGACCAAATGTAAAGTACACTGAAAATAACTATAAAAAAGAACAAAATGAAAAAGAAACATCAGAAGGTGTTGATCTTTAGGCAAAATGGTTTTTTTTTAAGATTTCGTTTATTTATTCTAGAGAGAGAGAGAGTGTCTGTGTGTGTGTGAGTGGGGCAGGGAAGGAACAGAGGGAAAGAACCTTCAAGCAGACTCTCTGCTGAGCCCAGAGCCCCACTAACTGCCTCGGGGCTCTATCAAATGGCCCATGAGACCATGACCAGAGCCAAAACCAAGAGTCACATGCTCAGTGGACTACACCCAGGCACCCCAAAGTGATTTTTTTTTTAAAGATTGTATTTATTTATTTCACACACAGAGAGAGAGATCACAAATAGGCAGAGAGGCAGGCAGAGAAAGAGGCAGAAGCAGGCTCCCCGCTGAGCAGAGAGCCCCATGGCAGGCTCAATCCCAGGACCCTGAGATCATGACCTGAGGTGAAGGCAGAGGCTGAACCCTCTGAGCCACCCAGGCACCCAACCCCAGAGTGATTTTAAGCAAGCAGACTTTCATTTGTAAAGTGATTATAGGGAAGTACATAATATTTCACTTTAAAAGCTGCCTTCTTGGGGTGCTGAGGTGGCCGTCATTTGGCATCTGCCTTCAGCTCAGGTCATGATCCCAAAGTCCAGAGATCAAGCCCCACATTGGGCTCCCTGCTGGGCGGGAAACCTGCTTTTCCCTCTCCCACTCCCCTGCTTGTGTTCCCTCTCTCGTTGTGTTTCTCTCTGTCAAATAAACAAATAAAATCTTAAAAAAAAAAAAAAAAAAAGCTGCCTTCTCTGATCCCCTGACCACAGTGAATTGCACCCACATGCCTACAGGACAAATCTGTGGGAGTTCAGAAGCTCTGTCCTCATTCTGACTAATATGGAATGACACCAGCGTATGGCTGCCCCCTTCAGATGGGGCAACTTGCTGAGGGTACAGGGGAATGTGTCTGTCAGCTGTCTGCTCCTCAGTGTGCTTCATGGTGATGGGTATAGGATGAACAGATGGAGAGGTAAGCGAATGGGTTACCCCCACTAGGAAAGGAAGTTCTTCAAAATTGAAAATAAGACAATGCAGCTTGAAGTCTGGCATCGTGATACCACCAGCTTTGTTTTTCTTTTTTAACATTCCTCTGGCTATTTGGGGCCTTTTCTGGTTCCATACAAATTTTAAGACTATTTGTTCCATCTGTTCCAGTGAAAAATGTCAATGGTATATTTGATAGGGATTGTATGGAATGTGTAGATTGCTCTGGGTGACATAGACATTTTAACAATATTTATTTTTGCAATCCATGAGCATGGAACATTTTTCCATTTCTTTGCGCCTTCTTCAATTTCTTTTGTAAGTGTTCTGTTGTTTTTATAGCACAGATCCTTTCCCTCTTTGATTAGGTTTATTCCCAGGTGTCTTATGGTTTTTGGTGTAATTATAAATGGGTCAGCGTCCTTAATTTCTTTTTCTTCTGTCTCATTGTTAGTGTATAGAAATGCAACTGATCTCTGTGCATTTATTTTATATCCTGCCACTTTGCTGAATTCCTGTATGAGTTCTAGCAATTTTGGGGTGGAGTCTTTTGGATTTTCCACATAAAGTATCACATCATGTGCAAAGAGTGAGAGTTTGACTTCTTCTTTGTTAATTTTATTTCTTTTTGTTGTCCGATTGCTGAGGCTAGGACTTCTAGTACTATGTTGAACAACAGTGGTGAGAGTGGCATCCCTGCCATGTTCCTGACCTTACAGAGAATAGGTCTCAATTTTTCCACATTGAGAATGATATTCACTGTGGGCTTTTTGTTTATGGATTTTATGATATTGAGGTATGTTTCTTCTATCCCTACATTGTGGAGAGTTTTAATCAAGAAAGGATGTTTATAGCAGCAATGTCCACAATAGCCAAACTATTGAAAGAGCCAAGATGTCCACCAACAGATGAATGGATAAAGAAGATGTGGTATGAATATACAACAAAATACTATTCAGCCATTAGAAAGGATGAATACTTATCACTTACAACAACATGGATGGACCTGCAGCAAAATAAGTCAATCAAAGAAAGACAATTGTCACGTGGTTTCATTCAAATGTAAAATATAGGTAACACCGCAGAGGATCATAGGAGAAGGGAGAGAAAATGGAACAGAAAGAAGTCAGAGAGGGAGACAGACCATGAAAGACTCTTGACTCTGGGATTGCTGGAGGGGAGGTGGGTAGAAGGATGGGATAATCGGGTGATAGGCATTAAGGAGGGCACGTGATGTGATGAGCAATGGGTGTTATATCCAACTGGTGAATCATTAAACTCTACATCTGAAACTATGATGTATTATGTGTTGGCTAATCAAATTTAAAAATTTTTTAAAAGAAAACAAAATAAAATGGTGAATACATGTGCTCTCAATGTCACACTAAAGCTTGGTCAAAGAGACCCCACCAGCAATTACTCAATTATTTAGGAAACAGGTGTCTTTGGCTTATTGATGACTGTAGATTAAACACCAGACTCTGTGAAGTTAGATGTGAACTAAAAGGATATTGATTGATAAACTGCAAATCATTTCTGCCTGATAGAAAAGATAACCCCAGAGGGTGCAGTTTAATTGCCTTGCAATTCATTAAGCAGGTCTTCTTTTTTTTAATCAAGTCAGCCAAGCCATTCCACCATTTCTTTCCTGACTTATTCTGTCTTTTAAATCAGTTTTATCATCCTGCTGTTTCCTTCATTTATTAATAATGATAAATTTTTGGCATATGCTCAATCTGTGTTTGTGTGAGAGTTGTGTTCCATACTTTTTTGGAAATTAAACTGACATTGCCTAAGATAATGTTATTTTGTCCCAAGTCACATATCATGTGTAGTGGCTTTAAAATCTGTCCACAAATTCTTTGATATTCTACCATTTAAGAGGTGGAGCTTAATTTTCCTTTGAGTATGGGCTGGGCTTAGTGGCTTGTTTCTAAAGAATTTACTACCTGGTGGAAGTGGCAGGACACCACAGCTGAAGCTAGATCACAAACAGTATTGTAGCTTCTTCTTGCTGTCTCTTGGCTCTCTCCCCAGCTGCCATATCAGGATGCTTGAGCAGCCTTCAGAGAGGCCTGCATAGTGGGACCTGAGGCCTCCTGACAACAGCTACATGTGAGAAACCTTAGGAACAGGACTTTGAGATGAGGAAACCCTGCCGACATCTTGATGGGGACTTCACAAGAAATCCTGAGCCAGACCACCCAGTTCATGCCACTTTTCTGGTTCCTCATTCTGAGGAGCTCTGTGAAATTATAATGCTTGCTGTTTTAAGCTGCTGCTAAGTTTTGGGACAATTTGTTACACAGCAACAGGTAACTAACAAACTTTGTCATCACCATGGGCAATTTCTACTCCTGTTCTCCTTTCATTCTCTTCAGTCCTCAGTGGGTATCCTCCCTTCTTAGGAAACACTTCAATTCTTTATGGGCGTCATCTGAACATAGAGGATGTCCCAAAAGCTGTGCCAGTCTGCAGAAGGATAATGTTCCCGTGTGTTTCTCACCAGTGCCCTGAAGGGGGGTGGCTCCTGCTTTTGTGGAAGAGTTAAGAGAGCAAATGGCACAAGGTTTCATGCCTGTATCAATATGTAAGCACACATTCAAGAGTGGTTTATTATAGCAGTATAGTGATTTTTTATTAGGAAAATAAATCGAGCATAATTAAAAGAACCAGTATTCATGTGGCGTCCACTATGTCCCTAGAACTATGTTTAGTGGGTTTTTTTTCTATTTTATGAGGATGTCCTCATTTTATGCTCATAACTGTCCTATGTGGTAAATGCTCTTATGATCTCTGTTTCATGGATGTGGAAACCAAGCGGAGAAAGGTTAATCATGTTGTCTGGGATGGAACCAACAATCAGAACCAAATCCAGGAAACCTGAATTGAAACTATTGACCCCAAGACACAACACAGCAGTTGGAGGGAACTCTTTATAGTCTGCCTCAGATCATGTCACTCTTCTGCTCCCTGAGTCTTTGAAAGTAAAAGGCAAGTCTCTGCCTTGCTTCCAGACCCCACAAAACCATGTTCTCATTAACACCTGATTTTATTCTTTTACCACACCATGCAGTACACTCAAGTCACATGACCTCTTGTTCTTTCTTGAACAAGCCAGGGGAAGTCCTGCCTCAGGGCCTTTACACTGACAATTCTCTCTGCCTGGGAACTTCTTCTCCAAGATATGAGCATGGGTCACTCTGTCACCTCCTTAAAGTCTTTGCTAAATATCACCTTCTCCATGAGACCTATACTCACTATCCTATGCTTTCCTCTCCTGCTGTCACATTCTGCTTACCATGTTCTATTTCTTTCCACAGTACTCACCATCTGCTAACACACTGTATAATTCAGCTGTGTGTTATGTACACTATTTATTTACTCCCTACCCTGTGCTGCTGGAAGATAAGCTCATATAAGGGAGGTGCTTCCTGTCTATTTTGTTCAGTAGTGTATTCCAAACACTTAAGGTGGTGCCTGGTATACAGCATGTCTTTTATAAGTAATATTGCACCAACACTGAATGACTTGTATGCTGTCTCACGTTGATAAGCCCAGAGAGGGGCGCCTGGGTGGCTCAGTTGGTTAAGCGTCTGCCTTCACGTCAGATCATGATCTCAGAGTTCTGGGATGGAACCCTGCGTTGGGCTCCCTGCTCTGCTTCTCCTTCTGCCTCTTCCCCTGCTTACGATTTCTCTCTCTCTCAAATAAATAAATAAAATCTTTAAAAAAAAAAAATCAGAGAATTGTTTCATATTTTGTTCACAGTTATGATTTGCTATTTCTCAGAGATCTTTGATGCTTCTGGGTCCTCATTCTCTTAATAGAGCAGTTAAGACCATGGTGGACACTCTCTGGCCCATGGGCTAACACAGGCCCACTGTTTGTTTTCTAAACACTTTATTGCAACACAACCATGCTCAATTGTTTACAGTCTGTGGATCCTTCAACACTACAACAGCAGAGCTCAGTATCTGTGACAGAAACTGCACAGATAGGATATTTAGGAAGCAGTCTCCTATCAAAAAAGCTTGCCAAACTCTGGTCACAACCATCTTGATTCAAGTCCTAAATCTGTCACTTATTAGCATACATCTTCGGTCAAGTCGTTTGACCTTTCTGCATTTTGAAGTTCTCATCTGGAGAATGGGGACAAAAATAGGACTCACTCAGCAGTGGCTGTTAGGATGACAGGAGTTAATGTATATGAAGTGTTGGGAGCACGCCTGGCACAGGCGGCTGCTTCAGTGTCAGCTGCACCACATCGTCATCGCTGGTCACACGGCCTGGGGGAATTTGCCTCATCTCTCTGATCTGATGACTCATCTCACCTCATTTGCGTTTCTCTGTAAAGAAAAGAGGAACAATCACCTCACTGGGTTGTCATGAGGATGGATGAGACAGAGGCAGTGAGGAGCAAGATCAGGACTTTGCCCAGACCCACAGACACCTGCTTCCCACAGCTCTGTTTCTCACCGCTCTGGCCCCCTCCCCAGGTATGGAGAGAGGGCCCTGAGAACACTGCAGAGGCCATGTCTATGCTGACCTAAATCTGAGGCTAGTTCCACACCAAACAGCTCCTTGCTGTTGCGCTAATGCATCTTACCTGACCCAGAGAGGGAGAAGGCCCCAGCTCAGCCTGGCTGAATGACCACAGCATATGCTGTGGATTTTCAAATCCCTTACAAGAAAGGTTCACATTTGCTGTGCATTCACTGCATCAAGCATTATCTCGAAAGCAGAAGAGGGCACCTGGGTGGCTCAGTGGGTTAAAGCCGCTGCCTTCAGCTCAGGTCATGATCTCAGGATCCTGGAATCGAGGCCCGCATTGGGCTCTCTGCTCAGAGGGGAGCCTGCTTCCTCCTCTCTCTGCCTGCTTCTCTACCTACTTGTGATCTCTCTCTATTAAATAAATAAATAAATAAAATCTTTTTTTAAAAAAAGGCAGAAGAGGCTTTGCACCATCAGACCTGTGAAGTGAGTGCAATTTTTATTCCCATTTGACTGAGAAGACAGGCCTAGAGAGATGAAGTAACTAACCCAAGGTCACTGACTAGTAAGAGATGAACCTGGTGTTAGTACTCTGGCAGTTCAATCTCATACTCACTCCCACTCCCCGCTGTGAACAAATAAGCCATATAATGCTTACAGACTCTGATGGAAGGTAGAGCTGGAGGCCCGGGGGGAGGGGGGGCTCCCTGCCAAGAGTCTTTTACAGGAAGGACCTAGAGATTTCTTGAGAAGAACAGAGACTTCAAGAAAGACAGCAGAAACCAGTAGAGTTGGTCCTGAGACAAAGGGCTCCAGCACAACGGAGTGTGGCACACATTAGGACAGAGGGAATTCTCCTCTCCCTGGAGTGACTTGTGGTAGCTTAGAACAGCCATGGAGGCCTTGCCCGGCCCAGGCGAGCTGGTGGTGATACACCAACACACAGACTCCAAGGAGCTGTGAACAGAAGGTCCCCCTACTACAGCCCTGGACCCCTACCCTGACGACAGCCACATCCTATAGTCACTGTGAGGAGCGACAGAAGGGAAGGTGTCACTTGGCTCATAGCACATCTGAGTAGCACTGGAATCCCTGCGAAATGACAGTGAAGTCTGTGGGTCAGGGTACCCCAGCCAGGGGCTGAGCCAGAAACGTGTGGCTTTGTTGTCCTTGCTCAATCCCAAGGCATGTTCCAGGGTGGAGGGTCTAGGGAAGGACCAGTTCCACAAGCTGGGACTGGGGAGTGTGTGGGCAATGGCAGGGTGAGACCGTGGTGTGTGTCACACCCACAGGCAGTTTCTCCTGACTGAGTCACCCAGGGCAGGACCAGAGTCACCGGCAACTTCCTTACCTCAGATCCAGGTGGGATCCTCCAGAACAGGTCCATGTCTTTTCTAATTTGTTGTCATTATATTTAATTGTAGTAAAATGCACATAACAAATTTACCATCTTAACCATTTTTAAATGTACAGCTACATATGTGTTTTTTCTATCCTCTGTTAAATCTATCCCTGAGTATTTTATTATAAATAGAGTTGATTTTTTTATTTCATTTTCTAACAGCTTGCTACCCATATGTAAAAAAACACAATTAGTTCAAGGATAATAAAAATAAAAATTGCAATATCATAGTAATGACCAGTTCAGGTAGAAATCATCAAAGGAGGTTAAAGCCTTCATGAAAATGTTGAGAAGAGCAAGATATGGAGGGTCTTAAAGAATCTCCTCTGGCACCTGGGTGGCTCAGTGGGTTAAGGCCTCTGCCTTTGGCTCAGGTCATGATCTCAGGGTGCTGGGATCAAGGCCCATGTGGGGCTCTCTGCTCCGCAGGGAGCCTGCTTCCTTCTCTCTCTCTGCCTGCCTTTCTGCCTACTTGTGATCTCTCTGTCAAAAAAAAAAAAAAAAGAATCTCCTCACAGATTGCTTACCAATTGCCAAAGGAAAATTGGTTATTTTGCAGTGGAGAAACTTAGCCGACTTCACCTTAACGAAGGGACCAAAATGTCGTTCACCAGTAATGGTGCGAGGCAACACAAGGTGTGTCCCTACAGGAGATGGCACATGGAGAAGGACACATTAAGTCTTCTGGAACTCTTCTGCAGAAAGGCCATAAGCTGGATCTAATCACGAGGAGATACCAGACAAAGCCAACTTGAGAGACGGTCACAAAGAAACAGCCGCTTATTCTGCAACAATGAATGAACAATGACAACAAGGACAGAGTAAAAGTAGGCTGACTCAGAAAATATTTAGAAAGTACACCTCCTGAAGAGTTCTCTTCTATATGTAGCATGTGCTATGATTTGTGTGGGGAAAGTACACATTCAGAGGCCTGCTGGTGCCCCAAATTTCTCTCCAAAGATAGTCTGCAAACGGGTAGCATTCTTTATCTCTATGTGCCATAGAAAACAGGATGGGGAGAAAGAACTGATTTTCACATTGTTCCCTTCATCTTATCTGGATTTTTTAAAAATCATTTAGATATGTTGGTCATTTAAAGTTTGGGTTTTTTTTAATTCTTTAAAAAATTTTATTGTGTTATGTTAGTCACCATACATCATTAGTTTTTGATGTAGTGTTCCAAGATTCATTGTTTACATAGAACACCCAGTGCTATTAAGGAGGCTACGTATTGCATGGAGCACTGGGTGTTATACGTAAAGTTTGCTTTTTTACTTAACTTCAAAAGGTGATTCTCAAACATAGCATTAAGTAAAAGAAACCAGGCACAAAAAGAATGCATGCTGTATTATTTCATTTACATAATTCAAAACTAAGCAAAACTAATCATGGTATTGGACATCAGGCCAGGGGTTAACCTCACACCGAGGTAGGGAGAGTGGCTAGAAGGAGCACAGGGCTGTTTCTGGGTATATGCATATCATCAGAAAATTCAGGAAACTAAACCTGATGAGTTGTGATGTATCCTCTATGTATGTCAGACTCCAATTTTTTTAAGGTTTGTTGTTTTTAAAAATACAATTAACTGTTCTATATGAGAAGTGTGTCCCACCACCTTGCACTTATTCTTAGTTTTGTTTATTTTTCTGTAGATTGCTTAGGATTTTTCTACAAGAACAATCAAATAATCTGCAAAGACAGACAGTTTTCCTTATTTTTTGGTCTTCATTCTTTGGATATGTTTAATTGACTTTTGCAATGGCTAAGACTTCCAGTAAAATGTTGAACACAAGAAGAGAGAAAAATCATCCTTAACTGGTTACCAATCTTAGGAGAAAACATCCAGTCTCTCATCATTGTAAACTGTAGAAATATATTTTTTGGTAGATGCCCTTTCAAAATACTGAAAAATTTTTTTCTACTCCTAGTTGGCTGGGACTGTGTATCATGGCTAGAGGTTAACTTCAACCTGATGCTGTCTCTGTTTCCACTGAAATAATCACCTGGTATTTCTCCTTTATTCTGTAAATATAGTTCCATTTTATAGTTCTTATCTCCAATTCTGACATCTAGGGAATTTCAGGATCAGTCTTCATTGCTGTAATTCCTGACACAGAGTCACACATTCCTTTGTCCTCAAATATTTGAATTACTCCCTGGACATTGTAAATATTATATTACAGAGACTATTACACTTCTCTTTAGAAGTTTATGTTTCTGTTTTACCACGCAATTAACCTCATTGGACACAAAATGCAAATCCTGTCTCTCAAGTGGCAGCAAATATCTTAGATCAGTTCCTTTGCCTTTGTCTGGGCTTCTAGGCATGGCTTAAGGGTCAGCCAGAGATTTGGGCAGTTTTCACACTGAAATCTGTGGCTCTCCCTCAGTGTCTCTCTCCAAGATTACCCCCTCACTTTCCAGTGGCAGTGATTGTCCCAAATCTGTCCCCTGGGTCTTCAAGGAGGACTGTAGGGTTTTCGATCAGTTTTAGTTCTTGCTGCTATGTGGCCTAAGCCTGCCCTCAGTGTAAAAACAGGACATAGGGGAAACTGACCCATTCACGTCATTTTTTTTCCCAAGTAGCTACTCCCCTGCGGAATTAGCCTGCATGTGTTTGTTTGTGCTCACTCACCAATGCAGGCAGATTCCCTCCCCATTTCCTGCTAGATCTTATAGCTGTTTTTGTGAAAGCCTTTGTCTAGTCAGAGTCCACTTGGCACCAAAGGAAACTCGTGTCTTTCAGTTCTAAGTATGTGTCTTGTGATTAGTGCATTGCGGTATTTCTTTTTCAAGTCTGTTAGTCTTCTTTTAACTGGAGAATTAAGTTAATTTATATTGACCAATTGCTGAAATATGTCCATTTATTTCTATTATCTTTAGATTTTATTTTTTCATTCATTTCTTTCTTTTTTATTCCTTCTTTCTGATGCTTTTCTTTTCTTTTTCTTTCTCTCCTTCCTCTAGTACCTTCAACTGGATCAAGTGAGATGGTTTTGTTTGTTTTCCCTTTGTTCATCCTTCCCTCAAATTTGGAAGTTACATGCTCTCTGTTAATTTGATAGTTACTCTAGCTATTTTAACAATCGTTCTTGACCCAACTAAATATAAATTAACCAGTTTTTTTAGTTGGAGAGCTGTGCCACAGTGAGAGTGGTTACAGGGGTAGGATGGTGACCACCTTTTGGGGTATCTGATTTTCTCTCCTTGAGTGTTCACTGAGTTTTGTGATGAAGGCACAGTAGGACTCTCTGACATTTGGCTGGTAATGATAAAGGGTCAAGAAAGAACAGAGCTTTCTCATCTCATCCTACAAAAATGATTACATGCTTGGACACCCAGGATGCCTCGAGTGACTTTGGCATCCAGGGTCCAATCTGCACTAGTTGACATCCAACCTGGAGACAAGAGGCCAGATACAGAAATCTAAGACCACCCTAACCTTCCTTTCTCCTCAGCCCTCAGACCCATGATTATTTGCCTTCAATCTGGTAATAAGGGAGAAGATCCCAAGAGGACACAGTTTGTCCAGTCCTCAATGGGCAGTTTCTCATTGACACTCTCCTTGCTGAGTTCTCACCATAGATGGAGACTCAGCAGTTAAGAGAATGGGTTCTCTCCAGCCTGCCTGCCCCTGAATCCATGGATTCTGTGAAGCTCAACATTTTGACCTCATTTCTCTCTCTTTGTCTCCCCCTCCTATCACTGGTCCTTGAAGTCATGAAGTTTATCTCTTCTCCCTGCATTCGGGGATCATGCCTTTCTAAAATAACCAATCCCACAGCCTCTCATTTGAGCCTTAGTCTTCACTATCCTGTATCTTCCCCCACATCAACCAGCCTCCTCAGACTGGACTGAGATGTAAGGACATCTCACTCTGTATGAACTACCACAGTGCTACAACCAGAGGCCACGGGTGGGTTTAATATTTCTTATCAGGAAATTATCTTTCTTATAGGAATTGGACCTTCTAGAGAAGACACATGGAGCAGAGACTGCTGGGGGAAAAATGGGCATGCCCAGAATCATTTGACTTCCAGTAAGAAAGCTCCTCTTTCTGCAAAGAAATAGAAGTATCTCAAAACAGGGTCTGGTCTGGGGTGCCTGGGTGGCTCAGTCATTAAGCATCTGCCTTTGGCTCAGGTCATGATCCCAGGGTTCTGGGATCAAGCCCCTCATCCGGCTCCCTGTTCAGTGGAGAGCCTGCTTCTCCCTCTCCCTCTGCCCCTGTTTGTGTTCCTTTTCTCGCTGTGGCTCTCTGTGTTAAACAAATAAATCATTTAAAAAATACAGAGTCTGTCCCGAATAAAAATAATTTTGTTTTTGTTTTTGGGTTTCTTGCAAGTATCCCTTGTATATACTTTATTCACACAAAGTATTGTCACCTCTTGAGTTTCTGTGTTTAAGCAGAAGTCTGTGGCCAGGCCACCTGTACCACACCTCAAGACGACCCATCTGAAGACATTTTCCCAAGGGACACTCAGGCTTTGGCAGAGCTGGACTTCTTGTTTTAATAAGAAAAAACTCAATTCTAAAAATACATATATACTACCTGGGGAGTAATTAAGTTTCCTAGCAATGGAACTCAAAATTCCAAAATGGAAAGTGTGCAAAGTGAGAGCTGAGCTATAACCTATCTTCTAGCTACACCCCAACTCGAAGCTCTGGCCTCAGAGGAGGGCTGTCTTGGGCACCTAACCTTCTGGTTCCCTGCCTCTGGGCCCCTTCCCTCTCATCTGCTGCTGGTCCCAAATGGGGATAGGACAAAGTTTGGTTTTGGGTCAGAAGCCAAGAGCAGTTGAAGAAAAAAATGAAGGAATGATATGAACTTGCTCTGTTCAGATGACTGGCAAGGACAGCTCAGAGATGAATAGCATTTGGTGTTAAAACTACATTACTTGCCAATTTAGTTCACATATTTTTCATTCTCTTGGGCAGATCTCTGAACCCAGCCAGCAATGAGAAGCTGGGATTATCACGTCTGGATACTCTATTCTCTAAAACCTCCTCTCCATCATCTTGTAGCAAGGAGAAAAGCATCTTTCCTGTTTGGGAAGTACAAAGTTCAGATGACAAGTTGTTTCCTGGTCCAAGTTATCAATACAATCTGTCCTCTGGTGATATCTCAGCCCCCACATAGGGCTTTGTAGTGGAGGGGAGAGGGGTACCTATCAAGCTATCATTTACTCTGAGGAGGAACAATACCATTGGACTTCAAATGTCAGTATCAAAGGCTCACCAAAACTCCTGTTATTCATTCTCCCAAGGAGGGAAATGCCCAAGGAAGTTGTGTCATTGCAGAACTGCCCTAATTATAGTACAGAAATTAAACTGGACTAAGAAACACAAAATTATCCATGCAAATTTAGGAGTACCAAACATCCACCCCTTTAACTGATCTGACCTAGAGTCAAATCAGCACATAAAAGTTAGCATATAATTTTGATAAAAATTTGCCTCTAAAACACAATATCTGGTAGTTACTGAGGCCAACCGTCTAAAGGATCCTTAAACGTGTTCGAAACTAGACAAAATAAAAGGACAACAGTAAAGATATAGAAGAAACCCATCATTCATATTATGATTGGAAGAATGTACAAAAACAGAAAGTATAGACCCACTGGGTCTTCTACAGGAGCTGGGCTGTCCGAAAGAGCAAATGGTTACATTCTCCAGGCTATTGAGAGAATCCACAAGTGAGCCTCAAGAGAACTCCAAATCAGCAAAAGGTCTTAAAGCTGGAATATCCACAGAGATCTATGACAAAATGAACCTGGATATGGGGAATACTCAGCCTCATGAAGGTTGAGAACCATACCTCCATCTGTGGTCACAGATGCATATAGACACCCGTGCTCATCACGGAGAGAGACAGAAAGAGATGCCACTTGGTTATCAAGGACTTATAAACATACCTAAAGGTCAGAAGGGAGAATCTAGAGCCAGGGCTCCTCCAACTCTATAGATTCAGGTTTAGTTTTAGCAATTATTTTGCTATAGTTACGGGGATTCAATTATATTCTCCACACTGGAGAAACTTAAGGAAGGGCAAATTGCCTGCAGGTGGAATTCAGGCAGGAAAGTGTAGCCCTAGATTTTATCTTGCCCAGACCTAGCCTCCTCTGATTGACTGAATCACCAAGGCTGGGCCTCCAACAGCATCCACCCTACTCTAAACTAGGAGAGGGACATCTCTGAGCACCTGGCTTTGAGAAATCAGGATGAGGCACTCTGGGAAGGATCAAGTGCTTACTCATTTCATAGCTCAAGGGACTCTGAAGGCCTGAGAATGACTTATCCAGTAACTGAGCTATTTTGGCACTCACAGAAATGCACTCTTCAGAAGGATCAGGAGATGGAAGTTCTAGTTCATCATTGACTTTATTGCCAGGAAGGACAGGGATTGAGACAGAAACTCTAATACCCAGGGGAAAATGAATGTGAAAAATGAGCTTGATGCTCTCAAGTATATTCATCATAGGTTTGGTTTTGCTCTCCAGAAAAAAAGAGGAAAGATGCCATGTTTCGTAATTTTTGGATAAACCCTCCTGAGTTCCTATATTTATCTCCTTAAAAGGACTCAGTCCTCATCCCAGCTATAGCCATATGAGAAAGGCCTAGGAGACTTTCTCTCCTTCCATCATGTGAGGACACAATGAGAAGTCTGAGCGCCCTCTGAGGGCCCTCACCTGGCCATGTGGGCACCCTTATATCACACTTCCAGTCTTCAGAGCTGCAAGATATAGTGTTGTTCTTATTATGCCTGTGGGTCTATGGAATTTTTTTACAGTAACCCAAATGGATTAAAACCTCCCCCAAACTAGGAGAGCCAATAAAATATCTGAGAATACGTCTTGGGTTCTTCTATGGTTTCTCCTCGTCCTCCTCCTGTTCCTCCTTCACCACTACCACTGCCTCGCTTCCTCTGTCAGACGGTGGACTATAGGGTGGGCTGGTCGTCTCCCTCCTGCTCATCTTCAGTGCTTGGGATATTAACTTGAGAAGTTAATATTTATAAGAACAGCCTAGGGTTATGTTATGTTTTTTAAATCACTGTCTACTATTCTTTCTATACATTCATCTATTTACAGAACTCACATTCTTTGCAGCCCTTCTCAGAAAACCTACTTATTCTGTGTCTGTTTCATTGCCACTACAAGCCTCTTATAGCCACCCTTGCGGTCATTTATGCAGTCCTGACCTTGTCAGAGAAAAAAACTGAAACACTGAATTCCTGTTATCCTTTTCCTGTGCCCATAAGTGGTTTATGAGTGTGCATGAATGTATGTTGGTGAAGGCGTGGATAAAATCCAAGAGGGAAATGCCATGGAGTCAGTGGACTTTGGCTGGAGGCCTTCTGGGAAGCTCTAGGTTGTGCTTTGTTCCTGCAGCCTTCCCCTTCTGAGGGGATATGCTAACAGCATCGTAGTCTCCGAAGGTCAGACTGGCATACAGGGAGGAGGAAGAAGAGTTGAGACAAGAAAGTTCCTAGTCAGCTTTTCTGTGTTTTCCTTCCCCACCTTCTCTGAGGAACTTTGACATAGAGCAAACTCTATTCTGACACATTTCAGTATCACCAGAAGATGCTAACACATGCAATGAGAATTCATTCATTTCAACAATATATTTGGAGCAACTGTTATGTAGGAGGCAACATTTGGCACCTAAGGAGTATAGAGATTCAAAGTCACAATCTATGCCCACTGTGTGCCTAGGATTTGGTTGAGAAGAAAAGAGCAAAGAGGCCAAGGCAAGGAGAAAAAACTCCAGCAAAGAGGCCAAGGCAAAGAGAAAAAACTCCAGCCCAAGTCTAACAAAAGAAATGTCTGTCACTTGAAAAGGCAAAGTGCCATAGACTTCAAAGAAGATAAGATGTTGAATTTACTTGGGAGGATGAGGAGCAGCCTCTAACCACTTTGGACAGATGTAGCATATTAGGAAGACATAGACAGGTGTCATCACACAGTGATGAAAGTGGTTGAATGTTTGCAATAGCATGTGCAGAGGCACAGAGGGAAGAAACCCAATGTGTTGAATGTAGCTGGTAGAGAAAAGAAGATTGCTTTGACTGAATCTGTCTTAGCCTGGGTTTACACTGGAAAGCAGAACATGAGATAAAGGTTTGCATTCAGTTGGTAAGAAGTAACCCAGATGAACAGGAAAGGGACATGGGAGAAATGAAGGGAAATGAGATAAGCCAATGCAAGGGTGTGTTCTTGAGCTCAGTGCTGCCATGGGTGACTATGACTCTGGTCTGCTGGGACCCTCTGAGGACCTGTGTAGGTGGAAGGCATCTCAGAATTGTGCACCTGAAGGACCCAAGAGACAAGCAGGTTTCCACCCACTCCCACCACCTACTGGTCAAGGGTTCTTCATGGGCAGCTGCATCTCCCTTCCACATGTGTGCATGTGAGTGCCAAGCAAGTTCCTGCAAGTGTTTTTCCCTAAGGTATCCTAAGAACTCCCGAACAGAAAGAAACAGATGCTTGGGGAAGCTGAGATGGCACGATGTCAGGTGTGACACCTTCTCAAAGCTGGTCACACAGCAATGACTAGAGTAAAAGGCAGGCAAACAGGATGTAAGGGTGGATTCAGGGATTATCTCAGAACCATACGCACTGAGGCACCAGGCGGTAATGTCACAAGGACAGGTTTTGGAAGAGATTATGCCTGGCTAAGAAATTTGAACTTAGTTAGCAATGGGTATCCATTGTAAAACCTGATGCCACTGCTTGTCATATGCAGAGAAGGGCAAGAGAGCCCATCATGCTCACATTCGTGTGGAGGATATTATGGTAAATTATAGTTCTTTGTGATTGGCTAAGTGAATTTGGAGATTTTATGATGGGCTTTCAATAAAGTAACCCTCGCCAAATAGACAACTGGCCTAAAAGCATCCCAGTAAAGAAACTGTTGATTAAAGATTTGATGAAAATTCTAGAAAACATGAATAACAGGAAAATATGAAAGCTGGCACTTCTACTTTGAGCTAATTTATAAGTAAAAACAAGGCAATACAATAAGTTCTGAGAAGTCATCTGAAAAAAAATTTAAACCAACACAAGTGATTCTCTGAAATATGGATTGATTTAAATTCACTACAGTTAATAATTAATCTTAAAGTATGTATTATGTGTCAAATGATTAACTAATGGTATTATAAATACATTATGATGACCAAGACACATAAAATTTTTATTTCACATTTATCTTATCCTGTAGATTCATCTTTGGTGGGGCACCTGGCTCACTTAGTCGAAAGTGCATGTGACTCTTGATCTTAGGGTCATAAGTTTGAGCCCCATGTGATATATAGAGATTACTTAAATAGATAAAAACTAGATTCATTAAGGAACACACATCATATTTGTAATAAACTTGAGAGAATTAACAAATAATAGTCTTTTTTAAAAAAAGATTTTATTTATTTGACAGAGAGAAACACAGCCAGAGGGGGAACACAAGCAGGGGGAGTGAGAGAGGGAGAAGCAGGCTTCCCACCGAGCAGGGAGCCGATGTGGGACTGGATCCCGGATCTCCAGGATCATGACCTGAGCTGAAGGCAGTCGCTCAACCAACTGAGCCCCCCAGGCGCCCCAGCAAATAATACTCTTTTATTTATAGGATTGTATGAACAAAAATGTTTGGAACTCACACCTATGGCCATAGGTTGTGAGAAAGAAAAGGAAGAGAGAGGTGCATACAGGAAGCATTTTGGATGTCGACTTAACTGAACATGGCAGCTAAGTGGGTGGCAGACAAGATGAGGAAAGAATAAATGTGACTCAGGTTTTATACCAGGATGATGTCCAGATGGGGAGACATGGTGCAGAAATGGATGTGTAAAGGAAGAGGTGGTTTGGGTGGTGAGAGTGAGGTGGGCTGTGGATGGGCTTCAGTGCATGTTGGTCTCTCAAGATGACCTGCTGTGTTTCAGAACAGAAGATTCTCTGACTGCTTGATCCTCTGTCCTGGAATCAGCCACTCACAGCCCAGGTTAAATGTAGTCCTCAGGCTCTAAATAGAAGTTAGTGTTGTGATTTTTTCCCCTCTCCTTGGTGAGAATGACAGGCTGTCCTGCCATTTTAGAAGTGGCTATGAACCAGTCTGGGTAGGAAACAGACTGAAAAGTAGATGTGGAGCCCTCCCTACTATGGAAAAAGAGAAAGGGCTTCTGTGCTTTCTTCTCCTTGGACATATCCATGATCTTTTTCTCCTAGGATTAGGAAAAAGGCTTATTAGAGAGGAGTACTGAGAAGAAAGGTCTAAACTAACATAGCCCTGAGAATGACTGCTTTCCGCAAAGGGAGGAACAGAGGCCTGGCACACAGGCAGGCGAAAGAACACAAGGTGTCAAACAGACAACCCACTGGCTCCCAATAGTTTGACTCCACCTCAGCATCCCATAACACCAGGTGTTTCTGATTCTCTGAGAAGCACTATCTTCCCTGAGAACAGAGATAGGCCTAGGTCTCTTTTGTGGGTGCTCCCAGTGGGCACCCATCCGCAGTGTGGGCATCTCACAAGATTCCCAGCCTCCAAGTGAGTTGACATCTTATAGTGTTCATCATAACCAGAAGGCTTCACTTTGTAACTACAAATACTGCCTTCAGTACAGAGACCACAGGCATATAATCCACAAAATCTAGACTAACAATCTCCTCCTTGTCTCCTCTGCTACTTGGTGGCCTTTGCTTAAGAGGAAGCAGCCCAGCATCTTGGAGGAATTCTGGGTGACAATTAAAAAAAACTGAGGATGAAGAAACCACCATTCCTTGGCCTTTTTGAAACACTCTCATTCTCCGGCTTTTGGAGAATGCTCTGATATTCAAACGAGTGTTACAACCATGCCAGTTGACTTGGGGGTCAGCCAAGTCACATCTTCTTCCTTATACTGAACAATCCAGGATTGAAAAAATGTCATTTTTATTCAGTGATATGTTAAATGAAATGAAAAGGACATTTAACAGTGCTTCTCTCATTAACTGTACCACCACTCACCTTAAGCTGCAGAGTAGGCTGCCCCCGAATTTCTGCACAGAAGAGACAAAGATGGCTGCCCTTGATTCCCAAATAAACCGGATTGCCTTTTCCTGCATCATGAAATTCTTTGTCTGTACATGTTATTAAATCGAGACTGACTGGAGACACAAGGAAAAATGGAAACAGGTATTAGGCCTCAAGCAACAGAAAGTCCAGTCCTTCTGGCCTGACATTGCTCCTCCCAACCAGGGGGATGAGGAGCAGTCGTGACTCCCCGAGAAGGCTCCTCCCATTCACCATGTAGCTGAGACCCTTCCGCATTATCTGAAGCCTATTTTTATTCTCTTACTTAATATCAGAACTCTAGTTGTTACCAAGACATATTGCATCCCAAAAATACAAATAAAATTCCCCATCCTATTTGCAGCTTAATTTGATCATATGCTGAAGTTGTAGCCCATTAGGCAAGTGTGGAAGTATTGTGTGGGATGTCTAAGAATGTTCTTTAAAAGGAGTTGACTCAGCTAAGATAAGCTCCTTTCTTATACTCTGTGTCTTCTTACTGTCGGCCTCAAATACTTGGATGATGGTTGAGGAGAACTTGAACTTGGTAAAGCAGAAAGCTAGACTCTTTGGACTATGAGAGTTTGATGGAGCCACAACACTGGCCTCAGCCTGCCTGCTCAGGCTTCTTTTTCATGAATGAAATAATTTCCTTGAATTTCATGAATGAAATGAACTTCTTAGTTAAGTCCCAGTTATATGGGTTTTCTATTACTATTAGCTAAATTTAATTCCCAATTAATTTAGTCCAGGAGCCTGGATGTTCTGCATCCATCTTCCTAGGCAGGGAGCCAAGAAATCTCCTATCAATTCTCTTTATTGAATCCCCACTCAGGATAAGGTTGCATGTGGGCACCAGAGATTTAGCTGAGGATAAGAAAGACATTGTCGTTGTCCCTGGAGAAAATGAGACCAAAGATGTTAGCAGAGAAATGACCAGGACCACAATAAATTGCAATGCCTATTTGGGGGAAGAGACCAAAGCCTGGGACAGTAGGAGACCAAATTTAGGTAGAGGGATCAAGAAAGATCTCTTGGCAGAGGTGAAGTTCAAGCCAAGACCTTAGAGTTAAGAGGAAACTAGTATAGGAAAACATGGGGGCTGGAGAGGGTCTGAAAGGAGAGTGTCACAGGGAAAGGATGGGTAAAGGTCCCTATGTGGCTCTGAAAGAAGACTGGTGTCCCTGAGATCTCCCTACTAGCCTCTACCTCCCACCCCCAAAACACAAACACATGGGAATGATACTCTTCAATTAACATAGTTCAGAAGGTCACTCTTAATGCTTTGTAAAGAATGGATGAGAGGCTACACAAGTGAAGGGGGAGGGAGCGCAGTGAGAAGGCAGTGGCCTGGTGAGAGAAATTATCTTAGAAATAAAGCGTATTTTGCACACAGACTCCCAATCTTTGCTGATGGATTGGATAGAGATTGAATCATGGATGTCCCCTGCACTTCTGGCTCGAGGAAACAAGTGATAGTAATGCCACTAACAGAAGTGGGGAAAACTGAGCTCATCAGCAGTTTTGAGAAGTCAGATCCCTCATTCTGCTCGGGATAAAGTTAGAGATGTCTAAGGGGACATTGAGAGGATGTGGGTAATTTGTCCAGAGAGGACTTCTGGGTTGGAAGCACAAATGCCAGAGGGATAAGAAGTTATAATCAATCTAAGAAACCAGCTCCCAATCCCTTCAGAGGGGTTGCATAATGATTGCAGACTGAGATCTGAGAATCCCAGGATTTGGAGATTTTATAGAGAAAGTGGAGTTGGAAAGGAGAATGCCAAAGAGAAGCCAGTGAACCACAAGAGAATGTTCCTACAGAAGGAGAAGAAGGGGAAATTCAAGATAGAAAGAATTACCAATTGTGCTGACTGTAGCTGAGAAACCAAACACTGTGAGGACCCAGGAGTATGTTTGGGAAGTATACCTTGGGAAGAGGAGTTTGAGAGAGCATTTCAGAAGTCAGGTTGTTTGATGCACACATGAGCAGGAGATGAAGTGGAAACATGTTGTGTAGCCAGCTCTTCTATGAAGACTAGACATATACTGTATAGAGATTGGTATGCAATGAAAAAAGAGTGGTAGCAAGAATGCAATGTGGGAATCAAGAGAAGGTGTTTAGTATTAAACTTAGAAATATTATGTTAAAGCATGTCTGTCAGTGATAGAAATGATCCACCAGACAAAGATGGAGTATGCAGAGAAGAGAAGAATTAAATCAAGCATTAAAGTCCTAGCAAAAGGGGAAGAAGCTGAGACAGACTGACTTTTGCTGAGAGGAAGGAATATCTCCCATTATTAGAAGAGAGGATACTGAATTAGGAAAGTACATAGGTTTGGTGGTAAAAAGATAATCAAGTTTGATTCTGGGGACATAGGTAGCCATTCTTGAAATTTAAAGAAGAGAAACTCCAAGAAGAAGGTCAACTGCTTCTTGAGTGGATAATCTCTTCTTATCTGAAGACATTTTTTCTTGATAAGAAGAACTGCCAACACCTCACACCTTCATCTTTAGGTGCAAGGTTTCCTCAGTGAAAGAGAACCTTCTTGTCCTTCCTGTGGACATTGCACTGCCACCTAGAAGTAGAAGAGGTCCGAGGCCAGGCTCAAGCAAGCTCTGCCCCAGCCCCAGTGGAGCTGATGTCTCTTTTAGAGGCAACAGTGGCTTTGATTGTCACTCACCAGGTTTGACATTACTGCTAGAAGGAGTTGCTATTAATGAATTTTCTCTCAGGACCCACACCATTTGTTGAGAATCATGAACACCAAAGATTCTGGGAAACTCTACCGCTGAGAGAAGACAGAAAAGCACAAAACACATATAAGGTTATTATAAAGGTTATTATAAACTTCAGGACATCTTGGTAATAATGGCTTTTGAATCCTTGGGGATAGGCTTACTGCTCTGAGAAAGAGTGGATCTAAGGAGAAAGGGAGAAGAAATAAGGCAGGAACTGGTTTGTGGATCAAAGCATCTCTAAGGATCTATGTGCATTTATATTCCCCAACAGTTTTCAAGATTTGTCTTTTTTTCTAGGCATAGCAGTGACTTGTTTTCTCATTGATAGTTTCTGGGTAGTGACAAAACCTAAAATACTAAAATTGATCATCAGTATGTTTCTTGTTTTTTTCTTTATCCTCTTTTCTGAAATAAATAATAATTTAGAACATACATAATAAGAAAACAGCTAAATGCTCTGAGATTTTTCAAATGCAGGTTTTGTAATCGGTGTATTTTAGCAAGAAATAAATGCATCTGTAGCTGAGTAAATGATAGGGGCATTTGTACTCTATTGTCTTTGGTGAGACAGGATGGAGATATTTCCAAGCTGATTTGAAATTCACCACTCACCTTGTGGGGTAACCATGATGGCTTCAGATCTTCCTATGAAGAGGACAAGGTAGATCAGATGAGAGCAAGAAGGTTGTCAGCAGCTGGTCTTGTGGGGGTAAAAAAAAAAAAATCTCATGCATTTCTCACCATCCCTCCTCCACCCTGGAATTTTGTGTAAAAAGTCTTTTGAGAACGCTGTCCCAAGATCCTGTCCCAGATGTACATTTGAGATTAAGGATGGGGTTTTCCAAGGCCAGAAAATCCCAAATGGAAACTCCCATGTCTGCCGTGGCTGGGTAGTCCTCATTCCCCAGACCCTGATGGCCTTGAGATGTCCTCCATCCATCATATCTGTGGCTGTGAGGAGGTTCCAGAGCATCACCTCAGGCACTGCTTAGTGCAAGAAGTCTCTGGACTTAAAGGAAAGAACGGAGGGGAGACTGTGCATTAGCTCCAGTCTAGCCTCCCCCATGGCTGGTGAGTCACCACTCATCCTGACTTCAAGCTTGAACACTACTAAATATCTGGCAGCAAATCTGCATCTTCCCCCATTCTTCATCCAAAGAGGCATTACTAGGATCTTGCACTTGGACATCCACAAGCTCTATTAGGTATTTTGACTGTCAGGGGCTATCTGGCTCTGGGCTTCTGATTATGAAACCAGGACAGTTCCCCAAAAAGACCACAAACTCCCTATCGTGAGAGCCAGCTGCTCACATGCCTCCCAACCTCAGGATCCTCACAGCCTGATTCAGTAGTCACCACTGGACAGGAAGTAAGCAAATCACCACCTGCACTCTTAGAAGAAGCCCTCACTCCTCCAGCACCCTGTGTCTCCCACCAAGACCTCCCAAGGCCCCCCAAGTTTAGACATAGAGCAGTGAAATAAGACTCCCCACAAAATGGCTTGTGAACTGAAGTTACCTTTGTCCAAGAGATGCTCTTGTCCCTGGATCCAAAATTAAGGTTCTATCTGCAACCAAGGGCACTGGAAAGCAGTCTAAGACTCCTAATTCTTTTACTGAAAAGACAGGAGAGCCCAGAGACCCAGATACAAGAGAAGATCTTAGGTCAACAGGCTGCGTGACTTCAGGCTGCACCTGTAATCTGCATTATGGACTATGGCTTCCTCTTGACTCAGATGTTCTGACTGACTCCAACAGGTCCCAAGCATTTTATCCACATGGGGAAGGAAGAAAGTTCTGCCTCACTGGGCTGGGACTGCCTGACATTCAATATTTGCTGGTTCAGTGCCAGAGGATTCAGTGAATCTTTATGTAAATATCAACCAGGCATCACTATGACTTGTCTATTCACCTTGAAAAAGTAGGGCATGCTAAGCCCTTAAGAGCAACAACCAGGAAATAGAGTCATCAACACCAAGTTTGAGGAAAGAAACATTATGGGACTACCCCAGGGCTGATGACTGGATTCTGTTGCCACAAAATGACATACTGAAATGTTACTCCTAGGAGTATAAGCCCTAGTACTTTTAGGAAACACTAAATAGGTGGGTCCCCAAAGACCTGTATAGCTTGCAACTACTCCCGGGCCACAGCCACCATATACTCTGCTAACCTCAGATCAGGTAAAAATGCTGTGTATGCTTCTCCAGCTTTTCAGAGTCTGTGTACATGCTGCCTCTCCACTCAAGGGAGCCTCACCTGGATGAAGCCAGCTTCTGGGCACCCCGTCTATCACTGATTCTGGATCACTGCCCTGGAGTATTGGGAAAGGGAGGCTGGCTCCCAGATGCTCCACTGCTCTGAGCTAGCAGACACACATTAGGTCTTACATGAAGGAAAGCTGAGACAATGCTGTTGATACTCTGCCCCAATCCCATCCCTTCAGGCCAGCTGAGTTCACTGTCACTGTGACAGTTTCCAGCACCTGTCAGTTTCACACCTCGAGGGTATTCATCTCAATGGCAACCTCAACCAGTGAGGGAAAGGGCTTCTGGATAAGTATCCCAGGAGAACCCACACTAAGATAGTAGTTTAGTGTTCAAAAGCCATAGACCTGTACTCAAAAGATGTGTGTTCACAATTAGGCTTTGCTACTTTCAGACTTGTGTCTTTGGCAGAGTCCTTTCACATCTCTGATCCTCAAATGACTATTACATGAAATGCATTGTACCTTGGTGGATTATAGTGTGGCTTAAAGAAGAGTATGCAAAGCCCCCAGTACATGACAGCTTCCTGCAGCAACTGACCTATTAAATTTCCTATGTCTGTCACCAGACCCCAGATCAGCCTACTTGTCTCTATCAGCCTTTATGCTTTGACCATCAATACATGATCCTAGCTCTTGACATTTGTGCTACCTCATCAACCTACCTAACATCCTCATGTTCACACTGTATACACTTTAAGGGATTCCCACCCCACAACCGCTCCCTCAGGAGTGTGGAATCATGAAGCACCCCCACTTAAATGCGCAGGAGGTGTCTCTGTGTCAAAACTAGGATTCAGAATCAATCTGTGGCTACGATGAGTAGTTGTCCTAGGTATACATTAGCATGAGTTGATTTCTATGTTCTAAGAAGAAAGTCTGGAGCCTGACATCACCTCCATGCTCCCTGTATAGGACCAGACCCACTCGGCTATCTTGAGGAGAGAGATTCAATGTCCTGCCATAAGGTGCAATGAAGGGAATATTCAGGATACGCTGGTATGGATGATGCATGCAAACTTATTCGGGACCACAACCAATAAAATGTGGATCCTTTCAGATTCATTATTTCATCCTATAAACATATGGAGCTCCATGTAGCCTGTGCCATTGGTTGAGATGACTCGAGCTTTGGTGATACCAGATAAACCGAGACCTCTACTTATGTCTCCCTAATATGGAGGTGCATTCTTTACTACCAAGGTGGTGAATGATCCTGAGAAGGGACAGGAAATTTCTCTTTCTGTAATAAAAGAACTCTATAGGAATAAAGTCTAGAGATATAGCCTTCCTTCTCTCTTCAGGCAGCCAGAACTGGATCCAACTTGGGATTTCACCCATATCTATCCTTCACTACTTCACATCAAGGTCTAATATAGTCACCTCAGTTCCATAAATCCTTCCCAACTTCTATAGCACAATATCCATCATTCAATTTGCCTATTGTTCACATATTGCCAAGTTATTAGAAGGAACAGTCCTTGTTATATATATTTTCAATACCAGTAACATTCACATCACCTAGAAGCTTGTCAGAAATGAGGAATCTCAGGTTTCATCCCAGACTTCCAGAATCAGGATCTGAAATAAAGGATCATTAAAACTACTCTAACACACACATAAACATGCCATACTCTGGTCACAGCAGCACAAAAATAATAGATGATAGATAGATAGATAGATAGATAGATAGATAGATAGATAGATATAGATAGATAAGAGTTCAAGACTCAGGGGCCACCTGGAATCAGAGAGGGGACAAGCAAACCAGATCTAGACCCACCCTCACCCTACCCCAGTCTCTGGGACCCATGAAGTGGGCTGTCTTGGCACAGAATAAAGTGGGGGAGGGAAAGATATAAAGAAAAGAAGTAATTCCTGAAAGGCTGGGGCCATGGACAGGCCCTTTGTAGGATTTCCACTTTGAGTACTCAGAGCTTGATGGAGCCAGGAACTCTCAAATTGTATTTTGTTTAATGTAGACCAAATACTTTCTACCAGAAACAAAGAGAAAGCCTCTCTAGAGGAGGGCCAGTGCCACTTAAATAATTTTGCAAATGCAACAAGCCACAAATAGTTGAAGATTACCAGGCATACAAGAAAAAAATATCACAAGAATAAGAACCGAAAAAATAAACAAAGCAAGATAGCAGAAATATACACAGACATCAGATTCTGTAATTATTATACACAGAGCTTAAAACAGCTATCCTAACCATATTTAAGAAGCAAATGACAAATATGGATATATTTTTCTAGAACGGCAAACTGTGAAATGTTGCAGATTTGGAAGAGTTAAACAGCATCTCTAGAATTACATAACAATAAAATTATATAAATCAAAATCTGTATTTGGCAACAGACAACACATAGCAGAAGAAAGAATTAGAGAGTAGCATCAGCTTATGGGATAGGTATTTCTAGCACTCATGGCCTTCCAGAAATGTCAATTTGAACAATTATCCATATATAAAAATACCTCCACAAGAGCTAAGAATTCCAAGTAAGGGATAACAGCACCTGGGCAGAATATAGAAATAAGAAAAGATGCATAGAAAAAAAGGTAGGAATCATAGTTTTACATTATTTCTATTACTCCCCTCCAACAAAGCCAAGGTAGCCCAGCATGGAAAGAGATGTCCCACTCATGGGAGGGAGTAAAGTAAGGAACTGAATTTACAGTGGACTCTACCAGCAGTCCAAACCAGCACCAGCACCAGAACTAGACTGACTCCTGTGGCCTGAGGCTCTGGGCCTACCCCAGCACCAGGCCAGTTCCCATGGCCCCAGACTTCTGGTGGGCTCCAACACCAGGCTACCAGTCCACCCCAGCACTGGGTACACCTCCAAAAAGCCAGGCTCCAGGAAGCTCCTGCTAATCCAGACTCCTGGCCCTTCCTAGCATCAGGCTAACTCATGGCCCTAGGCTACCAGCCTGCCCCAAGCCAGTCTTCACAAATCTAGACTCCAAATAATCTCCCATGGAAAGAGGTGCCTGGCCTGCCCCAGTTCCAAGCTGGTACCATTAGCCCCAAGATCCAGGCAGTCTCTCATGAATTCAGGCCCTCAGGCTTCCCTAGCATCAGGCCAAGCCATGTCCTCAAGGCTCTAGACAGGTTATACCCATAAACCTTAGGCTCCGGGTGGGCTCCCAAGGATGCAGGCTACCAGCCCACTCCAGCATCAGGCTGGTCTCTAGAGCCCCAGTCTCCAGAATAACTCCCATGGCCCCAACCTCCAGGCTAGCTCTCATGGATCCAAACTCCAGAGTGGCCCTCATGGCCCCTGTAGCTACAGGCTACAAGCTAACTCCCATGGACCCACGTTTCAGGCTTGCCCAAATGTTAGTGTGGTCTCCATAGTCCCAGCTTCTAGGTTCCCATAAACCCAGAATCAAGGGCCACCCCACCACCAGACTAGCCCCTGTGGACCCAGACACCAGGCTCATCTTACACAGACCCTGGTCCGGCCTACCACCACAGACAGGCACTGGGCCTGTGAACCCAGTGAAACCAGACATCAGACTGGCCCCTGTGGACTCAAGCACAGGTCTGCCCACCTGCTGACCCAGGCACCAGACTTGCCTGTCTGAGAATTTCAACAGCAAGCCCACCCAGACTCTCTGGACAAACTGACTGGCAAAGGGTTTTCCCTTCCAAACGAGCCTACAGAAATTGAAAGAAGTTATTCCTTAAATGCATAGACACCAATAAAGGTCACAAGGATCACAAATAAACAGCACTAAAGAAAACTAATAAAACTCCAATGACTGACTATAAAGAAATGGAGATAAATGAATGGTCTGATAAAGAGCCTGAATAATCCTCTTAAAGAAATGCAGTGAAATACAAGAACACACAAGTAAACAAAAAAAAATTGTATATCAAATAACCACCTTACTTTGTACAACTTAAACTTACACAGTGTTATATGCCATTATACCTCAATAAATCTGGAAATAAAAAAAGAATGAGAGAATTAATAAATTGAAGATAAATGAGAAGAAATACATATTATAGCACAGACATGGGAGTGATGGAAAATACAGAAATGTGTGGAAAAGATGTGGGGAATAAAGGGAGAAAGCTATGAAGAAAGCTATGACATTTATTGGAGTACCAAAAGAAAAGATAAAGTAGGGCAGAGGCACTATCTGAAGAAAAAATTGCTGGCAATTCCTCGAACTGATAAAGACGTCAACTCACAGATTTAAGAAACACAATAAATCCCAAGTAAGGTAAATAAAAAGAAATCCATATCAGACTTAAATTGCATAGAATCCAAGACAAAGATAAGCTAGTAAGAGGAACAGATTATAAAAAGTCACCATCTTCAAGGAAGCAGAAGATTGAAAACTAACTTCTTACTAAAACAATGGAAGTCAGAAGACTGTAGAATGAAATTCCCAAACATGGAAAGAGAAAACTTAAAAATGAAATTCCGCACTCTGCAAAATTTCTTTCCAGATTAAAAGCAAATTAAATACAGTCTCAAATAACTTAAAGCTCATCATGTGGAAAGGCTCACTTTGGGGAATAATAAAAGAGGGGTATCAATCGGGAGTTAAGATGGCGGAAGGCCAGGTGACTGCATTTCGGGGAGTTCCCTGAAGAGAGCTGAATTCCAGCAAAAAAAACCACTACAAGACCACCGTGAACACCCATGAAACCAGCCTGAAATGTGATATTTCCCACTTCTGGACCGCCACGAGAGACAAAGAACATCGGCAAAAAGGTAGAAACAAACTGGAGGGTCTGGAGGCTTGCCCCCAGAGACAGGGGAGTGGGGGAGGAAGCCCGCAGAGCTGAGCCATTGAAAACAAATACCCGAAAACGAAAGTGCTCTGTGAGTGAGGAATAACAGCAGATTACGGCCTGAATCGGGGCTAGAAAGAAGCTAAACACAGCGGAGCCCGGGGCAAGGCAAGGAGACTTTTTAAAATCTTTTTTTTCTTTCTTTTCCCGCTGCCCGGCAGGCCCCGGCGCGCAGCCGCCTGCCTCCGCCTGAGCCGCCACAGCAGCCGGAAAAGCAGCGGGAGTGGATTCTGTTTCTACGCCGCTGCCCTTCTCTCCCATTTCTCTCCACACCGTGGGCCACGTGTAGACCCCCCCCAGGGAAGACGTTTTTTACAGACTTTCATGGGACCGGAGAGGCCCCCGGTCCCAGGGCACAGACAAAGTCGCGCGATCCAAAAGGAGTTGTGGCTTAGAGGTGCAGGAGTGGAACGACAGGCGGGGGCGGGGGCAGAAATCAATACAACGTCTGCACCAGCCCGGCTGTGACAGACTGCCAACCGGGAGGCTGGAAAGAGCCCCTCCCTGTGTAGAGGCTCTCTCTGGGAGGGAGGTCTGGGCACAGACATCCTGCTCCGACTTGACTTCCTCAACTGCTGAAAAAAGACGCAAAAGAACAACGCTCCGCTACCAGAGAATTGTAACCTGATAATCCGGTTACCATTGAGACAGGCCTCTAGCAAGGGGACCGAGAGACTCAGCCTAGGTAGAAGGATTGAAAGGGAACGACACGCCCTGCCCCCAGAAAGCACGCCAGAAGCTCAGGAGGACAACATTCCAATGCAAAACCCCAAATCGGGGGAAAGGCAATTTATTAAACTCCTGGCACTGACAACAAGTACCAAAAGCTCTACAACTCATTGATAAAGTTTTCCACCTCATTTACTTTTTTAAACTTTTTTCTAGTTTTACTTTTAAAGCTTCCACTTTAAGCTTAAAATTACATTCTCACGGTTTTTCTTCTTTCAATTTTTATCCCCCTTCTTATCACAACGTGATACCCAATACAACACCCCATAACATTTTTTACTTTTTATATATATATTTTTTATTCTTTTTAATTTTTTTTCTATTTTTTTTCTTCTTCTTTCTCTTTTTTACCCTGAAATACAAACATACCCCTGTATTTTCTGCTTTTGTTGTTCCCTCTTGTTTCCCTGTTAGCTCTCTCTGTTTCTCCCTTTCTTCTCTCCTCTTTCCTTTATTTTCTCTTTTACGTGGACATGTAGATACAAGCTCCAAGTCAATCCCACATCCCTATTCAATACTACACCTATATACAACCAGTTCCAATTACCCTATATCATTTGAAAGTGGGCTCCTCCAACAATAACAGCAAGATAAACTCTGCAGCGTCTGAAACGCATTCCTTGCCCACAAGGAATGTCTGCCCTCACCTTCCCGCTCTAGTTTGTCAGTGTGCCTGTGTAACTGTCTTTACTTCTATATTATATAAGTACTGGTCTTGGGGGTCATATAGGTTGGGCTTTGCTTTTTGACCTTTCCTTCACCCTTGATAACCCTTTCTTTACCCTGTAACAGCTTTGTACCATATAAATCCTATCACCGGGCCCCGCTCTGGCAGGGGTGTCTTTTCTTGCTTCCTCCTCTCCGTTTTCTTTTTTCTTTCCCCTCCCTTTTTGGTGGTGATCTCTGGTTGCACCAAAACCTTCCAACGACCAATTCACCTAGAAAGTGGCTGATATATTTAGTCATACACCCCCTCAACCACTCCTCACCACAATGACCCAGAGAAGGAACACCCAACAGCAGAAGAACCCTGAGACTGCAACCTCGGTCACAGAATTACTGGGAA
Organism: Spilogale gracilis; assembly: GCA_004023965.1. NCBI lineage: Eukaryota > Metazoa > Chordata > Mammalia > Carnivora > Mephitidae > Spilogale > Spilogale gracilis. Next base: position 327,087 of record PITA01000225.1, read on the forward strand.
TGAACATAAACAATATGACAGATACGGAATTCAGGGCAGCAATAGTCCAAGCAATAGTCAATTTAGAAAAGAACATTAGTCTCAAAATGGAAGCCATAGTAACAGAAGTGAAAGCTGAGGTTAGAAAGGCTTTAGACGAGATGCAATCTAATTTAAATATGCTAACAGCCAGAGTAAGTGAA
>PITA01000226.1:0-108430 GCA_004023965.1 Spilogale gracilis
TTTTAATCTCTAGGCTTCCTTTTCTTTTCTTTTCTTTTTTTAAAGATTTTATTTATTTAACAGAGAGAGATCACAAGAAGGCAGAGAGGCAGGCAGAGAGAGAGGAGGATGCAGTCTCCCTGCTGAGCAGAGGGGGCCTCGATCCAGGACCCTGAGATCATGACCTGAGCTGAAGGCAGAGGCTTTAAACCCACTGAGCCACCCAGGAGCCCTGGGTTCCCTTTTCTTAATGCTAATTCTTGTATGATGGATCATAAAATTTTCTCCAGCATAATTTCTTTTGGAAAAAAAAAGAACTTGCTATGAGCTATGGTTTCTCATTTCATGTGAAATAATGCAGCCCCAAATTCCTTAGCTGGGAGCACAAAGTTCTCCAGCATCTGAGTTTAATCTACCTTTCGAGTGGATCTTCCAATTTTTTTCTTTTTCCTGGCAAGTCTAGTCTATTATTATCTTCAAAATGTCTTGGGCACACTATATTTTAATCCATTTCTTATACTATTTTCCAGATCTACTGAAGTTCTGAATGTGTTTGAAGTTTATTCATTTTGTTTTAAGATTTATTTATTTATTTGAGAAAGAGAGGGAGAGACCCTGCAAGTGGGGGGAGAGGCTGAGGGAGAGACTCTTCAAGTGGACTCCTCACTAAGAGTGGAGCTGAAGTGGGGCTTGATCTCAAGACCCATGAGATCATGACTTGAGCCAAAACCAAGGGTTGGACACTTAACTGACGGAGCCACCCAGGTGTCCCAAAGTTTATTCACTTGTAAGGCACAATCTAACTTCTATATTGCTATTGTTAAGCTTTCCCTAAACATTTTACTTCATGGTGAAGTGGCATAATCTGGCATACTATTACATTAGTGTTTAATCATGCTGAAAAATACTTTGTGTGTGATCTTAGTGTCATATATGTATTAAAGCATTGGTAATACATACACTGCACTTATTACATTGTTTATTTATGATTAACATATAACTTAACCTCATAAATTAGTTTTAAGCTCTTTGAAGAAAGCACTGTATATAGCTTTTGGGCTCATTAGGGTAGACCCTTGCATACTGTTGATGCTCATTGTATCCCTGTTAATGAATAGATCCTCTGAAATGCATAAACATGGAAACTATAGGCCATTAGACAGTAGAGTTAATAAATTTGAAAGAAAAAAGAGTCACTGAGTGGCTCTTTAAGACAATACAAGAACATAGAAGAGAAAAATTTTCTTGAATTTCCATCAATGTAAACCTTAATCTTACAGAAAATAATTCTACAGCAGGAAGCTTAGTTTGTGTGTGTGTGTGTGTGTGTGTGTGTGTGTGTGTGTGTGTGTGTTTATAGCAAGAGGAAAATTTCCTGAATTCCTTGATGTGTGTTTGAAAATAAGTGATTTTTTTTTGCTCATTGATTAGCTATAAAGAAAACTGACTTAAATATGAGACTGATGATTCTTATTGTTGTTGGCAGCACAGTTCTTCAGAGAGTGGCTTCTTTGATGATCTCTGAAAGACGATCACCATCATTGCTTGAATTTCTGTCTCCAAAATAATTTTGAAATTCCTATGTACATACACATGCCTATAATGTGCATATACTACAAAAATTTAGAATTGGAAAGAACCGCACATATCACATAGCCCAACATATGTAACACTGAAGTATATAATGTATTCCCTTTGGTGGGAAATTGAGCGTCACTTACTTATCAGGTTATGTTTTAACAAAACTTTTCAGGAGCTTGAGTAGATCTGCTGGAGTGAATCCTATCATGAATAAATATAATATTTATATTATATAAGTAAATATAATATGCGTTGAATTTCATTCTTCCAGGTGTGTCACTGACGCCTATAGAAATAAAGTGCCACATGTTTTTAAGGCTTCCTACTCCATGGCACAGCCTATAATGTAGTTTCAATAAATAAATTCTATTAAACAAGATTCTCAGATGAGTACTGCATCCAGTTTTGTCTCCTTTTGCCTGCTGCATTACTCAGAGAAGATCTACCCAATACAGAAAATGTTCTATAAAAATACCTGGAGGGCTTCTTTAATTGAGGGTTATAAGTCAAGAACAAAATAAAATTTTGACAAAAAGAATGAAATTTGGGCGCCTGGGTGGCTCAGTGGGTTAAAGCCTCTGCCTTCGGTTCAGGTCATGATCTCAGGGTCCTGGGATCAAGGCCCACATCGGGCTCTCTGCTTGGCAGGGAGCCTGCTCCTCCTCTCTTTCTGTCTGCTTCTCTGCCTACTTGTGATCTCTCTCTTTCAAAAAGAAGAATGAAATTTTATATATATGTGAACTATATATCAAAAATTATGATATATTTAATATATTTATAAAAGTTATATTTATATATTTGCATATATAAATATAAAATTTATAAAATATGTTATATAATGTGCACATATTATATTTATATGGCTCCTAAATGATATTTAGGTGGGAGAAATATATAAACTTTAATGCCTCCATACTAATGAGTTCTTGAAATGTCCTAAAGAACTAGTCTTTATTAGGATCTGATTCACATTTCCCTTCTGTTTTTGTGGGGATGCATACAGTGTAATATTCTGGCATTTCACCCTCTCACATACACACATGCACATGCTCAAACTAGAACTTCTATTTTGCAGGGGCACCTGGGTGGCTCAGAGGGTTAAGCCTCTGCCTTCTGCTCAGGTCATGATCTCAGGGTCCTGGGATTGAGTCCCAAGTCAGGCTCTCTGCTCAGTGGGGAGCCTGCTTCCCCCTCTTTCTCTGCCTGCTTCTCTGCCTATTTGTGATCTATCTCTCTGTTAAATAAATAAAATCTTTTAAAAAAAAAAACTTCGATTTTGCAGACAGTTCTTTTTTTATGCACTTGTTCATTCTGAGTTCTAAAACTTTACCAACCTTTGCCATATAGTGCTTTCTCACTTCCAGTTAATAGCAAAATTCTGGCCTTCTGCTTGGTTCAGTACTACTGTAGGATGATTTTTTTTTTTAATATTTAGGAAAACCTAGAATTTCTTGTTTTTTCTCATCTTAGAGTTCTGTGTTATTGTCTGCATCCTGCATTCTCCAATCTGTCTTGAAACTTTCATGGAGAAAGATAGCTTCCTGATGAAAATGGTTACAAATGGATCTACTACTTTACTCCCATGTCATTGACAGAATATTGGCTTTTGTGACTTGGTAGAATGTCACTAAGCATCCTCTTTGGCTGCAGGACTACACTTGAAAATATAAAATTCAGCCATTGTGTTCCCAATGGATAATTGTTAAACTGTAGTCTTCTAATCTCTCCAGTCTTTTTTTTTTTAAGATTTATTTATTTATTTGAGAGAGAGAGAAAGAACATGAGCAGGAAGAGAGGCAGAGAGAAAAGGATAAAATCAAGAAGCAGACTCCCACTGAGTGCAGAGCTGCGAAGTTCAGTGGGAGGGCTTGATCCCAGGACCCTGAGACCAAGACCTGAGCCAAAATTATCGAGAGTTGTGTGCTTAACCAACTGAGCCACCCAGACACTTCCATAAACCCTCCAGTCTTTAAAGGACATTATAGCAGACATTGTGTTTTTAAGATGGAATTAGATTGTTATGGGTCTTCAAACCTTACTTTTAAAACCATTAGGTTATGATTATAGGTTGTATTATATAGAGAGATAGATGGATAGAATTTTAACCTTATACAGACAGTCTGTTTAAGGGACCTCAATGAAAAGTCTAGTGTGGAAGGAAGACAAAAAACAGGGAGTCTAAATGGTGTTCTGTTGAAATGGTGAAATCTCATCTAACAGACTGCTTCTGTCCCACACGTGTGCTGAAAAGCCTTGTTTGAATGTGAATCAACCAATGTTGGCCTAAGTTACAGCTGACCAGCTGTGAGTTTAGATAGCAACCCTCTTTGCCCTATCTTCAGGTTGCCTCCATTGATGTGGTGATGGTATTTGTCAGTGTGAAAAGATTGAGCCGTACATACCGATGAGACTAAGAACCACATAGCGCATAATCCACAGCCAAGTGCACAGAAAACTGCTATTCTAGCCATCGGAGATATAAAGATGAATGACACCAGGCCTTGACTCCAGAAGACCTTGGCGATTATTGAGAAAGAAGGATGTGAAATAGGAAAATTAAAAACAAGATATTAAATGCTACCAGCTCAATATAAACAAAACATCAAAAGACAAGTGAAGATAAAAACCATTGTTTTTGCCTGTTGGGAATGAAGTTGTGCAATTATTCTCTGAGCAGAGGTGGAGAACCCAGTCAGTTTATGCAAAATCAGCTATTTACAGGGGCGCCTGGGTGGCTCAGTTGGTTGGGTGACTGCCTTCGGCTCAGGTCATGATCCCGGAGATCTGGGATCGAGCCCCACATCGGGCTTCCTGCTCGGGCGGGAAGCCTGCTTCTCCCTCTCTCACTCCCCTTGCTTGTGTTCCCTCTCTCACTGTGTTTCTCTCTGTCAAATAAATAAATAAAATCTTAAAAAAAAAATCAGCTATTTACAGTAGTGGGTTTAAGAAAGGTGTTAGGAACTATAAACATATTTTCAGAGAACTCTTCTGGAAACTTGTGGTTTGAGAGTGTTGGAAATATGTGCTGGCTGGTTGATTTGGTTGATTTGGATGGAAGCTAGCAGTGGGGTTCCTACTGCGTGAATGGAATAAACTGTGTTAAAATGATTTGTGTAAGTATAGGAGCCAGCTGAGGATACAATCTTTGTAAAGTATTTTTATATACAAATTCAGTCTATATTTCTCTATAACTTTTATCTTTTAATTGATTTTCATTTCCATATACTTGTAGGTTAAAAGCCTGTAATTCTCCCTTTGCTCTGGTGAGCTCAATTCTCTGTAAAATATGAGCTGCTTTCAGCAGCAGTAGTCACAGGGAAACAAAAGCATGTGTGTTAAAACAGTGGAATTGGAAGACGAGAATAAAGAGGGGATGCTGGAGAAGAAAAAAAAAATGACAGTGCTTTGTGCTGTCTCCAGAGTAAAAATGAAAGTATTTCATTAACATGTACTTAGAATATTACATTCTTATAGTGCATATTTAAATTTGGATTTGAAAAAAACTACCTACATCACAAGATTTTGCATCATCTAAAAAAATATCTTAATTGGTCCATCTGGCATTTGAAATAATACTCTACTTATTATAAAGCAGGTGTTAGACATTTTTGAATATTCCATTCTTAATTAAAGCTTAAAGAAACTAAGATTACACTTTCTATTTTAAAAGTTAAAAATCTAAAGTTACTGACATGAATAACAAAATGTATAGAATCATATGATTTTTTTGGATTAGATAACTGATTATAAGATATTAGTTCTTGAACTTTAATTTTTAACCTGCTTTTGTTTTGGATTTGAGACATGTAATAGTTAGGAGTCAATGTTTGAAAATCATTTATATTCAAACTATCCTAATGGAAAAAACTAGGATGATAAAGTTCCATAAGCACTTATTTTTGAAAAGAGAGTTCATGATAGATTTGACTCTAGTTTAGGCACTTTTTCCAAAGACAATGAATCTATCATTTGATATTTCAGAGTAAAATTGCATTTAAAATGTGTGCCTGTATAATAAATAGATGCTTTTTAGAAGATTCTCTTGGAATTCTTTAAAAAGCTTAGATTCTGCCAAAATTTGCTAGAATTTTGAAAAGAATTTAGTGATCCTTTAGATAGTCTATACTATCCCTATAAAAATGAAAATCTTCTTGGTTTGAATCTTTTGTATGGCCTATATGGAGAAGATCAGAAGGACTGAGAAAGATAATAGTACTATTTGGGTATACAACAGGTTAAACAGCAATATGTAAAGAGTGTCTGTGAATCAAACTTAGGAAGAATGAAAGCCCCAATGGAAGTCTCTAGGATTATTTTTGGCAATCTCTATTCAAAATTTCTATTAATGTTTAATTAAATAAATGGAATACAACAAGTATCCAGTTCCCATGTTGAAGAACATTTTAAGCACTCTAGTTCTACTAGTGTGCATGAATTATCTCTACAAAATTGGCTCTGGAAGTGATAACAAGCATCAAAATAAAGCAAACCTTAAGAAAAATTCTGTGCAAGGAAATAAGCACATTTAATGATATGGACATGGTTTCTATTCTCTAGAGTCATATAATTATAATAAGAACTAGGAGATCCCATCAATGTTTTTGGATAGCAAAGAAAAAAAAGAAAATATTAATTATCTGAGAAATAAACCATGTTATCAAATTTATATGTAATACAGAAATGGCATTATTAATTTAGACTAGATGATATAATTAAGATTCAAAATAATTTTGATTGGCTTTCAAAATTTAATAAAGACTGTAGGTTCTAAGTAATGACAGCAAAAATACAGCATTAGGAAAAAAATGGTTCAAGGAAGCTTATAGGAATGATAGCTGGAAGAGTGCTGAAGTCAGTTAAACTAGTTCGTAAGAATTAAACGAATGTTTATTGGTAAGTAAAGCACTTTGCTAAGTGCCTTAAAAATACAAAAATGAAGACACACTGATTTTGTCTTTCATCATTTATATGCACCAATATTCATAAAGTACACAGTATCTGTCATGTGGTTGATGGAATGAAATAAAGTTAAATCAGTGAATGAATAGAGACAGGTGACAAAATTCATTCTACTTTGGGAGAATTTGCACAGGAAACTTTTTTTGAGAGACAGAGCATGAGCATGTGGAGGGGCAAAGGGACAGAGAATCTCAAGCAGACCTCCACTGAGCACCTAGCCTGACACAGGACTTGAAGCCATGACCCTGAGATCATGACTTCGGTCCAGATTAAGAACCAGATGCTTAGCAACTGAGCCACCCAGGCACCCCAGAAAGTTAGCTTTAAGTTGGAACTTAAAAGAAAAAAAAATAGTATTTTAAAAACTAGATATAAAAGAATGCTCCAGACCAGCTCTGTCCAAAAACTTTCTGCGATGATAGAAATATTTTATATCTGTATTGTGTATTATGGTAGCCACATAATTCTCAGTTGAGCACTTCAAATGTTTGAATTGAATTTTTAAGTGTATTTAATTTTTTATTTAGATTTAATAGCTATACCATGTTGAACAGCACCATTCTAGGCTGAGAAAGCAGCATGAGCATTGCACTGAAGATTGAGAGAAAATGGGAAGTTGTTTTGGAGGTGGCTGTTTCTCTGGTCTGGCAGGAGTAAAGCTGGGTGATAAAGTAGAAGGTAAGATTAAAGAAAAACAGCTCTGTAAGGTTTTGGAAGATTTTGCCTATTAGTACATTATAGAACAGGCAATGAAAATTTAGGAGTCCCTGTCTTTTAGGAAGAAAACTGGTGGCAGTATGGGTCAAACCAAAGTGATCAAAAAAGTGGTTACTCTTGGGGCGCCTGGGTAGCACACTTGGTTAGCATCCAACTCTTGGTTTCAGCTTGGGTCATCATCTTGGGGTCACGAGATTGAAGCCTTCATCGGTCTCCATGCTTGGCAGGGTGTCTGCTTGGGATTCTCTGTTTCTCTTTCTCTCTCCCTCCCTCTGATGCTCCCCTACCTCTAAAATAAATAAATAATTAAAAAAAATAGTAACTAAATGGCTATACAAATGATTTTAAAATATTAAGACACAAGAAGAGAAGACAAAAGGACAGTTACGAAAAGGACAATTCAGAGATGTATTTATCATATTGCCTTAATTTGTTCCCCCAAACTGAGGAGAAAACATCTGAGTAAAAATTACAAGTGCAAGTAGCCGTTTTTGAGAGTTGCTGGAAGAACATGGAGGGGGACCAGGGAAAAGATGGAAGGCAGTATTGAGAGTGTGGCTAGGACAGCTATCCATATAGATGGGTAGCTGGAGTTCATTACTACAGGAAGACTCGGGACCTCAAAATTATCTCAATAAAAGAGGAAGAGCAATGAGGCATTTATACACAATTACCATCAGTCTCTGGTTGAGAGCTATTTCCAGAGGGTGTTAATTCCTCAGGACTTCTGGCCTGTTGTTAATAGTTTTCCATATTTTCAGGGGAAAAAATAACCCTCAGGAATAGAGATGCAGATAATGGGATTTAGAAACCCTCAGGAAAATATTGAAATGGTAGCATTCATAGTATGTGGTCAAGATTCACAGTGTCTGCCACACGTATGAGTATCATGCTGGGTATGCCACACATTTTGTAAAATGTTAAAATATCTATAAACATACTAACAGGTTGTCTTCTTAAATATGTAGATGGCGTTCAAGTAAAACAAATCTAAGAACAATAAAAAATACATTTATATTGGAAAATAAATACGTGTGTAGAATACTAACACGTATTTAGTCAAAAGAACGTAGGTGAGAAGATAGGCCATTCACAATTGAAGCAAATTGTGGGTTTGTTTCTGCTTTATTTTTTTTTTTGTTTTTTGGAGCTCGTGGTTCTCAAAAAGTTTTCCATGGCCCTTTGGTGTCCTGCCAAGTTTTCACAGTGTGCCCCACTTCTAATAAATATGTGAGATTCACTGTTGCTATAATCGAGTGTATATTGTTATGACACTATCTGGTGAGTTAAAAAGTGAGAGAGGAGACGTAGTGCACTGTGAAGCCAGACACTTGAAAATGTTTTATTAGAACATGTGAGAACTCTGTTCCATGAACATAGACAATAATCTGGTCAGTGAAATAAAGATTTTAACCTAAACTCTGACACAGTGTAAGACAGACAAGCTTAATGAGTAGGCAACTGAAGATGCCTTCATAGACAGTAGGAGTTATTTTTGCTCTGTAGTAATGACAGTATTTTAGTTATCCCTAACATGTTGTGATTTGGATCCCTTTATCACTTTGTCACCAGGACTGTAATATACTAAAGTGTACCAGTAAAAAACAAAACAAAAACAGTTTGAGAAATGTAGGCTAATGTGTGGAATGTGTATGTGTGTTAGGCTGATATATCATTAAGTTGTGAATTTTTTATAACTATTAATATCTCTAAAAACATTTTTATTATTATTGAGTGTACGTTAAGTAAAGCAGAAATTTTCTTGATTACTACTGATTTTACCACCAGCCACAGAAATGTTAATAAGATACATTCATTACAAATTAGTTGTGGAATGATGACCAATATAGGACTTATACCACCAAAAGTACATGTAATAGCCAGGGGCCTGTTTTGCCAGAAGTTTGATGGTAAATGAATATTTTATTATAAGTCATGAGTCATGATTCATTATTGGTTATTAATAGTGATGCTCTGGCACTTTTGATATCAACTCTGTGAAGATGGATAAAGTCTTCTATAGATGTTAGGTGCTTCATTTTTCTGTATGAATTTCTTCACAGTTCATTGGCTATTAATGCATGTTTCTGCCTTAAACATGGAAAATTGAGGTGTGCTTCAGAAATATCTAAAACTAAAAAAAAAAATAAAAACCAAAAACTCAAGCTCACTGCATATCAATAACCACCAAAAGTTTAACAGGTCTAAATATTATATATGAAAGATTGCTTAAAGGATATAATAAGTACATTTTCTCCATGTTGTTTAACTGTCATTTATTTACCACATTCACATTTTTGCCATATCCAGCTATCATCTGTGTTTAATATATTTCTTTAAAATGGCTCTACTTATTCATATGAATTTACTTTAAAAGGAAATGTGTGTCACTACTGAAAATGAACCATGAAATTAATTTACTAAATAAAAAGGAATTTGTAAAAAAAAATAAAAGTTACTACATTTAAAATTAAAATAAAAATGAAATAAATTCCATATAAATAAAAGCAAATTTATTCAGGCTACAAAATTAAGAACCTGAAAGAATGTACCTAAATGAGAAGAATATAATTATTTATAGTCAATAATAAGTGAGATGTTCTGTTTAATTTGTTTAGATTAAGAAAATTATCTATTCAAAATGGGCTATTCTTGTCTTTTTTATTTGTATTGCACAGTGTTAAGAATCAATGTGTATGTTGTTGAATAAGACAAAGATATTAACTCCCTTCTCTAATGCTGTTAGATGCTTAGAATTCCTGAAAAACTCATCCCCTTTGATTCAAAAAGCCCTCTAAAGTGATCTTCAAAATGTTTATTCTATATGCATCAGGTTATTAGGAAATGTCTGCAAAATAAGAGGAAATGTAGTTTACCTATTCAGCACTACCATCCAGTTTGGAAATATACAAAGGTATTTTAGTACTACTTTTATCAGGTATTACAAGGGTCTCTTTTTAATGTTCAAAAAAATTTAATGAATTTTTCTGGTGAAGTTATCCAGATAAGAAAATGATCCAAATTCTCATAATCAAATAAGCTCCTAAGACAGAATGCTTTTCCTCTTTACATATTCTTTCCTTTTGCTTCAGCAACTGATCTTCCCAGTGATTCCTGTGTGTACAGTTGTGCAACATAGGACTTGTATTCCCAGACCTCCTTTGCAGCTAAATTTGCTATTTTGACTGTTCCGAGCAGTAGAATCTATGTGGAAGAAAAGGTGTGTTTAAATTCCAGAAGATGTACTTAAAGAAAGAAGAAAGGTCTCTTCCCAGTATTTTTTCTCCTTCCTTCTGGCTAGCATGCAGATGTGATAGTTTGAGCTGGAGTAACGATCTTGGACTATGAGATGGAAACCATGATGCAATAAATGTCTGAGAGGAACCAGAAGCCGGAGTTACAAAGCAAAGGCAGCCAAAACCTACACTGGATTTTCCTTTTCCCTTCATCCCACTGCCCCTTTCAAACCTAAGCTGGAGCCAGTTGTCCATGGGCTTAGCATCACCTTCACCAGGCCCTCAATGATACTGATGTGCAGAAGCAGATGAAGAATATATGGGTTTTATTGAGGAAGAAGCCAACGAGAACGCCAAAGAAAGAGATGCAAAGGCAGAGGAAAAGTTCAATATTGAGAAAGGTCGTCTTGGGCAAACCCAACAACCAAAGATTCTGGAATACTATGAGAAGAAAGAAAAGCAGATTGAACAGCAGAAGAAAATCCAGACATCCAATTTGATGAATCAAGCAAAGCCCAAAGTCCTCAGAGTGAGAGGTGACCTTATTACAGAACTACTAAATGGAGCGAATCAGAGGCTCAGCAAAGTGATAAAAGACACAAGCAGGCACCCAGTGCTGCTGGATGGGCTGGTCTGTACCAACTGCTGAGGCCCTGAATGAGTATACCTTTCAGGACACAAGGTTTCCCTCTGATAAAGACTGCAGTTCTAAAAGTGATTTCTGTATATAAAATTGCCATCAAAAACAATGTTGATGACCAAATTGATCAGGAGGAGTACCTTCCTGAAGAGGCAGTGGTCGAGTTGAGATCCATGATGGAGATCATTAAATATAAGTTTCCAATACTCTGGAAAGCCAGTCAAATTTCCAATACTCTGGATAGCCCAGCAGATGCTTCCAGAAAGGCAGGGAGCTTTTTTTTGGTACAAATGCCCACAGGAAGTTTTTTGACTAAGCTTCTGGGAGAGGTGGACTTGATCCACTGCTCTGATGTAGAAGTTTCTTGATATTTGAAGAGACAATGTATCTGTGTGGCTTCCTCTTTGCTGTTCTAATATTCTGTATCTATCCTCTATCCTTAGACACCCTTCTATAGCTAATGCCCTTGGCCCAACTGCTAACAATGAGAGAAAGTTTCACTTAATATGATCAGGAAACCTCCTTCTAGTTTATCTAAAAGTAGCGGAGCTTTCCTTTGCATCTGTAGCATGAAGGTGAAGGTATCAGATGATGTTTACATGAACTTCATCAAGTTTTCTTGATGAAAACTGGTTTTAGTTCTACAATCTGAAGGGTGATGTGTATGATATTCTCTGACATTAAGCCTCTGCCCTTTAGGCTTAAAATCTCAGCCACAAATGTGCTTTATTTATTAAAACAAAAAGTTAATGTGGGAAAAAATGGCGTGAAAATGCTTATACATCTCTCTTATTGATAATTGTGGCGTACATGCACCAACAACTTTCTACCTGCATTTTTGCGTAAGGGAAGTAAGCATTTATTTTTAGCCAATATTATTTTGATGTTTTCTGTCACTAAGATTAAGCCAAACAATCATAAAAGGAAAATTTTTCTTTCCCTTTTGCAATTATTTCCTACACATAATTGAATACTCAGAATGTTGATACAAACTTGCCTTAGGAGGTAAAGTAGAATTTAGTGAATGACCAAGTTATATCTGTAATACGTACACATGTTTGGGTCTATTCCTTTCATGTAAGTGGTTGTGGGGATTCAAGATTTCATCTAAAAAATTATGAAGATCTTACAGCCCATATAGATATACAAGAGCATTTTTCATGAAAACCCAAAGAGTTTCAGTTTGAAAAAAAAAAGTTGTACACTCTTACTCCCCATATTTTTATAGGACTGAGAAAAAAAGGTTAAAAATTCAGTAGACTTTCTTTTTTGTATTGGAATCTGTAGCAGATTTATTATATACCAATTATTTCTGTTAACTCTTCATGCATAGCTTAAGGATTTCTTACATATACAATCAGGAGTAGATTTTTATAGATTCAGACACAAGAGCTTCAATATATGGGACTCTTTTAAAATAACAGTGGCTTAACTGTTAGCACTACTTGACCAATAAAATACTCCCAGTCTAGACTGTTAATTGTTATGATCCTATCACTACAATAGTTTACTGATATTCTGGGGATAACCTGAATTATAGGTTAATTCAGAAAAAAGTAATATTGAATGAGATAAATAGTATTCTTGGAGTTTTATGGCCATGAGGACTTTCCCTCAATCTTTTTTTTTTAGGGTATAACTTACTAATTTGCTTTGGCTCACTCTCTAATTAGAGGCAGTAACACAGTTTAAGTCTCGCTTATTCCACTCTCTACCATGTCTTTTTCACTTAGAACCAAGGAACAGTGTAACCTTTACCTAGGAGACTGCTGTTCTCTTGGTAGAGTGAAAGAAATAAATTGCAAACCATAAGCTGGTTCTTAAAGCTTTGTTCAGAAGTGACATACTTTGCAATTACTCATATTTTATTGACGAAAGCAATGAAGGTAGACACACTTAAATCAATGACATTGGAAAATATAATCTTCCCCCCAAAATAGCATCTTAAATATGAAAGAAGGTGTATAAAAATCTGGCCTGTGATCTAATCACCCTGTTACCAAGGGGATTCTTTGGTTGTATCTCATTGATAATATCATAACTGAATCTCTGAGTCAATAGACTAATGATATTTGCAAGGAAGATCTCTTATCTAGGGAAAGTTCTTAATGGGGTACTCCTGGCTAAAGATGGCTTATATTAAATACAACAGAATCTATCAATTTATGATTCCATGGAAAGTATCACACTAGCTGGTGGGAAATTAGAGATGTTTCATGAAAGTAATGCTCCCTGATATCCAAGGTAATAAACTACATACCTCACTTAGAGGTTTTGTCTATTCTTGGCCAAGAGTGAATGTTCACTGTGTGAAGGAAAGAACCCAGGGACTGCTCAGCATGTCTTGATCTGAGTCTCTTGATTATCTCTATCCTTGAAATTACTAACGGCACCCGATTGTGGGTATGATGTCTAACCCATTTAAGTTTGATTTGATAATTCAGTCCTTTGTGTTACTCAGCAAACCATGACCAAGTGCAGTATCTGTGCAGTGAGGGGAAGCAATTATTTTTGAACACTAATGTAATCTACCATGCTCATTGCGCTTATGTTATATTTAAATTTATTAATAGCTTCATATTCTGTTTTTTAAAACGCTTTTCTTTATGTGCATGTTTTCTGTTTGCTTTCTCTTTGACCAATATTTATTTCTATTATATTCCCTATCAGTTTGGAATTTGTATTTCATTTCTGGAATTTATTGGCATCCAGAAATTTTTTTTTTAAGCTGGCTTCATAATTTTACCTTTTAGAAAACGTCATATAGTTAGGATCACACAGTATTTAACCTTTGCAGACTGGCTACTTTCACTTAAGTTTCCACCACACCTTTCTCTGGCTTGATAGCTCATTTCTTATTAGTGCTGAATAATATTCCATTGTCTGGATGTACCACAATTTATCTGTTCACCTGCTGAAGAACATCTAGGTTCATTCTAAGTTCTGGCAATTGTGATTAGAGCTGCTACGTACATTTTTATGGAGGTTTTTGTGTGGACACATTTTGAACTCATTTGGATAAATACAAAAAAAATGCAATTGTTCTATCATGTTGTAAGAGTACATAGTTTTATGAGAAGCCACCAAACTGGGCACCTGGGTGGCTCAGTGGGTTAAAGCCTCTGCCTTCAGCTCAGGTCATGATCTCAGGGTCCTGGGATCGAGGCCCGCATTGGGCCCTCTGCTCAGCAGGGAGCCTGTTTCCTCTGCTCTCTGCCTGCCTCTCTGCCTACTTGTGATCTCTCTCTCTCTGTCAAATAAATGAATAAAAGTCTTAAAAAAAAGAAAAAAAAGAAACCACCAAACTGTCTTCCAAAGTAACTGTAACATTTTGCACTTCCACCAGCAATGAATGAGAGTTTCTGTTGCTTTATATCTTTACCAGCATTTGATATTAATCATTATTTTAGATTTTAGCTTTTCTTTCTTTCTTTTTTTTTTTTTAAAGATTTTATTTATTTATTTGATAGAAACACAGCCAGAGAGGGAACACAAGCAGGGCAAGTGAGAGAGGGAGAAGCAGGCTTCCCACTGAGCAGGGAGCCCGATGCGGGGCTGGATCCCGGGTCTCTGGGATCATGACCTGAGTCAAAGGCAGTCACTTAACCAACTGAGCCACCCAGGCGCCCCTAGATTTTAGCTTTTCTAATAGGCATGTGGTGTATCTCATTTTAATTTGCAATTCCCTAATGGCACAAGATGTTGAAGATTTTATCATATGCTTATTTGTCTTCAGCATATATTCTTTAGTAATATAGCTGTTCTGTTTTTTTTTTTTTTTTTTTTTTGGCTGTTTTTAATTGGATTGTTTCCTTGTTGAGTTTTAAGAGTTCTTTATATATTTTGGATACTCATCCTTCCATCGTGTGCATTTTGCAAAGATTTTTTTCTCAGTATATGGCTTCTTTTTCAGTTCTTCTAACATTGTTTTTCATAGAGCAGGGGTTTTTAATTTAATGGCATCCACCTTATTATTTTTTCTTTCATGAATTCTGCTTATGGTGTGTGCCTAAAATCTCATCATCAAAATCTTAAGCTCCCTTAAGTTTTCTCTTATATTATCTTCTAAGGAGTTTTACAGTTTCGCATTTTACATTAGGTCTGTGGTCCACTTTAAGTTATTTTTTGTTAAATGTGTAAGGCTTGTGTCTAGATTGATTGATCACTGGATTGATTTTGCACATAGTTGTCCAGTTGTTTCAGCACCAGTAATTGGAAAGACTATTGTGTTATTCAGCTCAAACTGCCATGATAAAATACCCTAGACTGGGTGACTTAAACAACAGGTTTTTATTTT
This sequence comes from Spilogale gracilis, assembly GCA_004023965.1. Classification (NCBI taxonomy): domain Eukaryota; kingdom Metazoa; phylum Chordata; class Mammalia; order Carnivora; family Mephitidae; genus Spilogale; species Spilogale gracilis. Next base: position 15,410 of record PITA01000226.1, read on the forward strand.
TTAGTTTGAACAGATTTCATTTTATTAATAGATTAAATTTAAACAATAGATTTTTTGTATTTTTAAATTTTTGTTATTTTATATTTTCCCACAGTTCTGAAGGCTGGAAGGCCAAGTCAGGGTATCAGAATGGTGTGTTTTTGGTGAGACCTCTCTGCCTCACTTTTCAGTGACTGATCTGTTATTGTATACTCACATGACTTCTTCTTTATATACATGCAGAGAGAGAGAGAGAGAGAGAGCGCTCAAAATTTCCAGTGTCTCTTCTTCTAAGGACATTCACTAACCCCATAGAGACAGAGCTCCACCTTTATGATCTCATTTAATCTTTTTTAATCTTTTTTTTAATTTTTAAAAAATTTAAAAATTTTAATATTTTATAAATTATTTTTTTAGAGAGAGAGGGGGAGAGCGGGAGAGAAAGAATCTAAAGCAGCTCCATGCACAGTATGGAGTTCATCATGGGGCTTGATCTCCCAACCCTGAGATCATGACCTGGGTTGAAATGAAGAGTCAGATGCTTAACCTGCTGAGCCACTGAGACATCTCATTTAATCTTAATCATTTTCTTTTTTTTTTTTTTTTTAAGATTTTATTTCTTTATTTGACAAAAAGAAACACAGATAGAGAGGGAACATAAGCAGGGGAGTGAGAGACTTGGGACTCCAGGATCATGACCTGAGCTGAAGGCAGTCACTTAACCAACTGAGCCACCCAGGCACCCCCTTAATCATTTTCTTAAACACCTTATAAGTAGTCACATGATGAGAAGTGTTGGAGCTTTAATGTGTGATGGGGGAGAGATGCACACAATTCAGTCCATAGCAACTATCCTTTCTCCATTGAATTGCTCCTCTTCCTTTGTCAAAGATCAGTTGACTGTATTTGTGTAGGTATATTTCTGGGCTCTCTTGCCTGTTCCATTGCTCTATTTGCTTATTCTTTGGCCATTACTACACTGTTTTGATTAGTTGGATAATATCTATATGTATGTGTAATATATGTGATATATATGACATATATAATATAGAATATGCAATATATATTGCTTATTTCTAATGACATTTGCTTTGTAATTCTTTGATTATTATAAATTATTTCTTTGCTTATTTCTAGTTCTTTGCTTGTGGGGTTTTTTTTGTTTGTTTTTGTTTTTTACCTGCCAGTTGTAAAATGTCCAATTAATATTGATTTACCTATTTTCTGTATTTTTATTAGTATATTTAAAAGCTCACAGATGTAATACTAGTTGCATTTATATATTTAATTATTATAGCTTCTAGAATTATTTCTTTTTTGTAGCAAAACATCTATTTTCATCTTTTATCTTTTGGTTTCATACTGTATTTTCACTGATGTTAAAATTTCCTATTTTACTCTTATATTCCTTCCACATGGGCACAACATATTTGCCTTTTTTTCTTTGGGTGCTTTTGTATTATTTTTATTATTTATTTATTACTTTTATGTTAAGTTTTGGACTTACCATATTCCTGCTAGATTTCTTTTATTTTTCATAAGATTAAAATTACAGAAGGGAGAAAGAGCTCCATTAAATTTTATTGTTCTACCAAGGACAAGAAAAAAGCAATTAAACAATTATCTTTCAATTATATAATCCATCTTACAATCTATCATGCATTTTTTTAAATTTTTCGTGACACTAAATACATTAATTGGGGATCTTCAAAGAAATAGAACCAACAAAATGGATAGATAGATGATAGATGTAGAGAGAATTGTATACATATTTGTTCTAAGATATTGGTTTATTATAAGCTATTATAGAGAGATTTATTATGATACTGGCTCATGTAATTATGGAGTCTGAAAAGTCCCACGATTTGCTGTCTGCAAGCTAGAGATCCAGGAGGTCGAGTGGTATATGTTCTGCAACCCCAGTCACGGAATTACTGGAAATGAACATAAACAATATGACAGAAATGAAATTCGGGGCAGCAATCGTCCAAGCAATGGCTAATTTGGAAAAGAACATTAGTCTCAAGATAGAAGCCCTAATGACGGAAGTGAAAGCCGAGGTTAGAAAGGCTATTAATGAGATGCAATCTAATTTAAATATGCTAACAGCTAGAGTAAGTGAAGCTGAAGATCGTATTAGTTATTTAGAAGACAGATGGATTAAGGAGGAGCAAGAGAAGTCTTAGAACAAACAGCTAAAATTCCATGAAAATAGAATAAGGGAAATAAATGATGCCATGAAATGCTCCCATCTCAGAATTATTGGAATCCCCAAAGGAGTTGAGAGAGAGAGAAGCCTAGAAGATATAGTTGAACAAATCATGGATGAAAATTCCCTAATCTGAGGAATGAAGCAAATGTTCATGTCATAGAGGCAGAGAGGACACCTTCCAAGATCAGTGAGGCCAGAAAAACCTCCAGGCACATAATTGTGAAATTTGTGAATCATAAAACCAAAGAATATGTCTTAAGGAAAGCTAGGGGGAAGTGATCCCTTACCTAGAGAGGGAGGACCATCAGAATAACGTCAGACCTCTCCACAGAAACCTGGCAAGCCAGAAAGGGCTGGCAAGACATATTCAGGAAATTACATGACAAAAATATGCAACCAAGGATAATGTACCCAGTAAGGTTGACTTTCAAAATGGAAGGAGAGATTAAGAGCTTCCAGGACTGCCAAGGTCTAAAAGATTATGCGACCACCAAGCCAGCACTACAATAAATATTAAAGGGGGGGGTTCTATAAAAGAGAAAGGAACACAAGAGGGACATAGAACAGAAATTTACAGAGGTAATCTATAGAAACATGAACTTCACAGGCAATATGATATCAATAGAAATGTATCTATCAATAATTGCTCTCAATGTGAATGGACTAAATGCTTCAATAAAAAGGCACAGGGTTGCAGACTGGATAAAATGACAGGACCTGTCCATATGCTGTTTACAAGAGACTCATCTTGAATCTAAAGGCATTTCAGATTGAAAGTGAGGGTATGGAGGACCATCTTTCATGCCAGTGGACCTCAAAAGAAAGCCGGAGTATAGTGATTCTCATATCAGACAAATTGGATTTTAATCTAAAGACTGTAGTCAGAGACACAGAAGGACACTACATCATTCTCAAAGGGTCTATACACCAAGAATATCTAACAATTATAAATATTTATGCCCCCAACATGGGAGCAGGCAACTATATAAGCCAACTCTTAAGCAAAATAAAGAGTCATATTGATATGAACACATTAATTTCTGGAGATATTAACACGCCACTTTCAGCAATGAGCAGATTATCTAAACAGAAAATCAGCAAAGAAACAAGAGCCTTGAATGACACACTGGACCAGATGGATCCCATAGATATATTCAGAACATTCCCCCCTAAAACAATAGAATGCTCATTCTTCTCAAGTGTACATGGAACTTTCTCCAGAATAGACCACATACTAGGTCACAAGTCAGGGCTCAACCGATACCAGAAGATCGAGATTATTCCCTGCATATTCTCTGACCACAATGCCTTGAAACTGGAACTCAACTACAACAGAAAGTTCAGAAGAAAATCAAACACTTGGAAGCTAAAGGCTATCATGCTCAAGAATCTTTGGATCAACCAGGAAATCAAAGAAAAACTGAAACACTTCATGGAAACCAATGAGAATGAAGATACATTGATCCAAAACCTATGGGATACAGCAAAGGCAGTCCTAAGGGGGAAATACATAGCCATCCAAGCCTCACTCAAAAAAATAGTGGTGTTCTAAGGCCAGAGAGCCAGAGAGCTCAAGGTATGAGAACCAGGAGATCCTAGGGGAGGAGGAGATTCATATGTGAGTTTAAGTAGTCTGGAAGAGATAGTAAATTCTCCCTTCCTCCACCTTTCTGTTCTATTCAGAGCCTCAAAATATTAGATGGTGCCCATCACATAGTAAGGACAATGTACTCTACTTAGTCTGCCAGTCCAAGTGGTAATCTCTTCCAGAAGTACTCTCTCTGACTGACTCTCTCACAATCATACACAGAAATAATGCCTTAACCAGACATGTGGTCATCCCATGATCTAGTCCAGTTGACACATGAAATTGATTATCATACTAAATGTGTGTGTGTGTATACACATATATATATATATTTGAGATATATATATATATATATATATATATTTGTGTATATGTGTGTATGTGCAGGTATAATTCCTAGATATTTGCTTTTTCTACTTTGCCATTACTTTCTGTTTCATGCCATTTGGTCTGGCATTATTTTTTGTAAACCATATTTTATTCTTTTATGCATTTTATTTTACTTTAGTTTTTTGAGAGGGAGAGCTGAAGATAATGCAAGCAGTGGGAGGGGCGGGGAAGAGGGAGAGAGGGTCTTAGGCAGGCTCCACACCCAGCACTGGAGATGTAGGTAGGGCTCAATTAAAGGAACCTGAGATTATGACCTGAAATGAAATCAAGAGTTGGTTGCTTAACAGACTGAAATACCCAGGTGCCTCTCTTTAGGCATTTTAAACATACTTATTTTAAATGATTTTTTAAAATGCCATCTGCGCTATTATCATGCTAATTCTTCTACATTGCAGTGCCAGCTTTCTATTATGATGGTCCATTTTTGTGTGTGTTCTCTTTTGTGTTTTTAAGTTTATGATGGTGAGTTTATTCTCAGAACACCTTGTTTCTCTGAAAGAATATTATGTCTTAGGGCTGTGACATTATTTCTACAAAGCATATTTACATTTGCCTCTACTGGTGTCCTATTGGTTTTGCTACTTCTAGGGCAGTTTTCAGACTGAGTCATTATTTGGGTTGCTGCTGCATTTTCACACTCATAAATGGTGAGTTCTAGTTTTTATTATCTCATGGGTTATTCTTTTATTCTTAGAATCCTATGAAGGTGATATAATTTTTTTCCATGTTTTATTCAAGTAAATAATTATCTTTGTCTCCCTTTGGGGAAGAGAGCAGTCTTTTGATGCTCTTGGCTTTATAAAATGCATTCTGTCTTTGTTCTCTGCCTAGCTTGAGCTCAAGGCTACACTGTCATAGGCATTATAATCTCAGCCTCACACTTTTTTTCCTTATGAGTTTTTAATTTAAATTTAATTAATTAACGTGTAGTGTATTATTGGCTTTAGAGTTTTGTGATTCATCAGTCTTATATATACCCAGTGCTTATTACATCACATGTCCTCCTTAATGTCCAGCACCCAGTTACCACATCCTGCCACCCCTACCCCCTCTGGTCCCACACTTTAAAGTTACTATGTGAATCATCCCACATCAGCCCCATGGAAATTCCCACTGATGGCTCTGGTTTTAAATTCCTTATATTTTCATGGGATTTTAGCTAAAGAGTATTTTTTTTCTTCAGTGTCAGCTATTCATATATTTTTTTAAATTTTATATTTTATTCAGTATTCCTGTGTGTATGGAGTGGGAAAATGGCATATCTGCATCAAGTTGGTCTACCTTATTTACGAGATTATATAAAAATAGCATGTTTTTCTTATACTGGACTCTAGTGATTTTCTCTTTTGGAACTAGCACTGAGTTTATTTCATATTTATGTCATGCAAAAGAAAGTAATACTATTACTAAACATCTAATAAATTATTTTTTATGTTATTCCAGTTACTTTCAAATATATTAAATTATTTACTTTTTACATCAACTCAAAAAGTCTATTATACAAGTAAGGAAATTGAAATGTAGAAAATTAATTTGTTTAAGTCACCATAAAATCCATGGAGAATCTATAAAGTCTCATTCTGTATTTAGAGACTTTAAGAACAGTATACCAAAGCAATACTGAATTAGTATCTATATCCACCCCCTCAAAAAAATCATAGCATTACTTGTTAAAATGCTAGTAACAGCAGAATGCCAGAAGGTTCAATGGTGTAAAAAAATCATAATTGCTAAAGTTAGCAATTGACAATCATAATTGCTTAAACAGAATTTATGTTTTACTTAGGTAAAGGGAAGTTTGATATTTTAAAGTCTTCATAGTAATAATTATGGCTTAAATTGGTGCAGTGTAATGCACATGTTTTGGATGATCTTATTTAGTATATTTTCTATTAAAAAGAAGTAAAGGGGAGCCTGGGCAGCTCAGTTGGTTAAGCCACTGCCTTCAGGTCAGGTCATGATCCTGGAGTCCCGGGTTTGAGTCCTGCATCAGGCTCCCAGCTCTGCAGGGAGTCTGCCTCTCCCTCTGGCCTTCTGCCCTCTTATGCTCTCTCTCTCAAATAAATAAATAAAATCTTTTAAAAATTTAAAAAAATAAAAAGTGAAAACAACACAAATAATAGCATGAACTTCTACTTACCAGAGACTATTTTAATGTTCTTAATTAAAGAGTGATTTCTTGAAACAGTAAATTCTAGATCAAAACCTACATAAACAATTTAAACCTAGAATATCTGAAATAAAATCATTTTTTGGAAAAATACTTGAAATATATTATCACTAATTTAAAATCTGCTATAGAGTTATCAAAAATATGTTTTAATAGTACAACTCTAACAAAAAAGTTTCATGAAAGTTATTTCAATAAGTACTTAAAATTTTGAACTATAATCATTGCAAGAGTCACAACTTGACATCAACTCATGTATTGATGTTGAGGTTCATTTAGGTATATGATCATATTTGTACTTCACAGTCTCCTCATAGTTCTAATGTAAGAGCTCTTAAATGGGATAACATATGTAAAGCACCTTAGTTTCTGGCATCTAGTAAGGGCAAAATAAACTTGAATTTTCCTTTACCATTGTTGATGAGGTTTTTTTTTTAATATTTTATTTATTTATTTGACAGAAACACAGCTAGAGAGGGAACACAAGCAGCAGGAGTGAGAGCGGGAGAAGCAGGCTTCCCACTGAACAGGGAGCCCAATGCCAGGCTGGATCTCAGGACCTGAGCCGAAGGCAGACACTTAAAGACTGAGCCACCCAGACGCCCCTCATATTTGTACTTCTGTGGGATCCACAGTTAGTTAAAAATAGTCTTTAAAAGAAACTTTATTCTCAGTCTAGTTTTTCCCTAAGTCTTATTCAAGGAGATTTAAATTCTACCAGGAAAATCTCAGGCTTGTTATTTTAATTCACATATCTAAAACTGGACTTTAACCAGTTTAAAAGAAAGCCTATAATGCAATAAATTGTGTTATAATTTTAAGTGTGAAGTCCCAGCAATTTTATGCAATTCATATCATAGATTTTATTTTAAGATTTTATTTATTTATTTGACACGGAGAGAGAGAGAGCACAAGCAGGGGAAGTGGCAGGAGGGTGAAGCAGGCTCCTGGAAGAGCAGAGAGCCTGACATGGTCTTAATCCTGGGACCAGGGGATCATGACCTGAGATGAAGGCAGATGCTTAACAGACTGAGCAACCCAGGCTCCCCTCATATCATAAATTCTGATGGAAATGATACCCCTTGGTGTCAAGCTGATCACAAGCTACATAGTTGTTCAAGGCAACCTTGTGTGAAGGAAAGGCTATTTACAGTAACCTAAAAGAAAGCAAAGAAAAGAAATAACAAAGACATATCAGCACTATTGATGGCTAAGGCACTGTGATTAAGGGGGAGCATCTCATTTATTTATTAGGAAATATTAGAAAAGTAGAGAAACTATCCAGAAAAGCTGGCTGCGGACCATTTCATATCATCTTCTCAGTTCTCAAACCTCTTCTGGGTCAGACACTAAGGTTGCTGTTACTCTAAGAGTGGTATTTGATTTGGGGCTTCCAAGGCTGGCTCAGGTTGTTGAATCTGTGCTAGGTGGTTTGCACATACTTTCTCATGTAATCATCACAGTAAGCTTGAGAAGCATGTATTATTCGCCCTGTATATTTGCTGAGGTAGCTGAAATTTAGGAATGTTAAGGACTCACTCATGTTTTGGGATCCAGGTTTGCTCCATTATCTTGTCTTTGTGCTCTGCTTCCTCCTGTTTGTGAGAACTTAAGAATTAGTAGCTTTTGCTTTTGCCTAATATGTTAATGAAACAAATGAATGTTATAATATTGACAGTTTTTTTTTGTAAAATAAGTTAATTTTTCATACTGACGTCATTTTTATTTCAGTTATTCCTTATGTCTTTGTTCAAACTCACTCTTATGCAATTTATATCTAAACTCTTCTAAAGCAAGCAGTCTATACTTGTCACAAACTATTTCTTTGCCACTCCCTTCTTATTCCTGGAATTTGATTTACAGCTTCAGTGACTTCCTCAAGCAGTAGATTTTTCTTCTTCATCCTTGTTCTGCTTGACTTTTCTATTACATTAAACTTATTGACAGTCCATTCCTGTTTTTAGCTCCCTTTATCTGCATGACCCTGAAGAGGTCCTATAACTGCCAGCTGTCCTTTTATTCACTGATCATCCATGCATTCCCTAGCCTCCACCTTGTTTGGCTTGGCTTCACTAAACCCAGTTTCCCCAGTTATCTCATTTTAAGTAGAACTTTCAAGGCCTAATCTTAAACCATTATTTCTTCTCTTTCTTCTGTGTGCTTCAGTTACATTATCCCTTAAGGGATAGTCATTGGATCACTTTTATGTTAGAAACTCTATTGTCATAATAAATCACTACAGTTTTAGGTGCTTTAAACCATATACATGTATTATCCACTTATTATCTGAAGTGTAGGCACAGTGTATCTCAGTTGGTTCATGAACTCAATATGTCAGCAGGCTGCATTCCTTCTTGGAAGCTCAGGGATGAACCATCTTCCAGGATCATTCAGCTTATTGTAAGAATTCATTTCCAAATAGTTGTAGGGCTGAGGTTCCCATTTCCTTGCTAGCTGTTGACCGGGGATCATTTCTAGTTTTTGGAGACTTCTTCCATTCCTTGGAATGTTGCCTCCACTCTCCGTGTACAAAGTCAGCACTGGTGGGTTGAGTCATTCTCATGCTTCCAAAATCTCTCTTCACCTTCCCTGCTGCCTAACTTGTCCTCTCCTACTCTCCTCAGTGGTATCTCTCTAACTCATCTGACTTCCTCTTCTGCTTTTAGTGGCTCATGTGATTACATTGAGCCCACCTGAAAAATCGAGGATATTCTACTTATCTTAAACTGAGTTGATTAGTAACCTTAATTTCATCTGCACAATCTCTTCCGCAAAGTACATAGATTACTATTCCATCGAATACCCAGGAAACAGGAATTGAGGGGGCATAGCACCTCTTAGAAATCTGTCTCAGTTACTTATATCTTTACCCCAATACCAGTCAAATACTTCAGTTATAAATAATATTCCCACTTGAGTGTTCCCCAAAACTAATTTTTCACAAAAAACTATTTTTTTGCCTGTTTTCCTATTCTGCCTACATAACTACTCTAAAAAATAGTATCTCAGGCTTTTTAATTAGAATTCATTTTACCCTTTTTCCTCTTTTTTTTTTTTTTGTACCTCTCAATCTCCTTCATCAGAATTAGCTAATTCTTTGTGATAGCTTTCAACTTAGCTCCATCTTATTTATTGCATGCTACCATCCTTTCTCATGTTAACACTGGTTGCCTAAATAAATTTAGTGTAAACGCTTTAATCAAATGTCAATCTATTATCATAAGCTGGCAAATAAAATATCCTTAGTTACTGTTTAATACTTGGGAACATTAGCACAAAGTTGGTTTTATAGCCACAGTGCTAACCATGTTTTTAATTTGAGCATATACATCTTTACATTTATATCCTTTTGAAAATCTGATCCCGTGTCTTTTAAGTTTCCCATGAGATTTATGTGCCTTCTACAAATGGTTTTTTCCATTTTTCTGCTCAGGAAAAAAACAAGTATGTTATTGCTTCTAATAGATGACTAGTTCCAAAAGATATAGAACCTTGGTGCTCCATCTTAAGTTTATGTAGACATTGATTAATTAATGTAAATAATACACATTTAATTATTTCTATAAAACAACTGTTGATTTAGGACAAGACTAGGATGATGAATAATTCTGGAATGCTCCAGTTCTGGTAGAACTTATAATCATTAGAGGGGGAGAAATTATAAAATTACTTTCAAATATCAACAAACAAAACAAAACAGAAAACACACGCATGGCTTTTTAGGCTGTAATAACAGAGACTGGATTTTATTCTGAATGTGATGAGAAGTAACTCATCAGTTACTAAATACATATCCATATGCATACTTCCAATGAGTCAAACTTATGAGGAAGTGCAAAAATTAGTTCCAAGGATTGACGATGTTTTCCCAAAAGCCATGGTTCTAAGTTGTTAGGGCAGTTAAATAATTGATATATAGAGATTAAAAAATTAGATGGAGACATTGCTTTAGGCAGGTTAGTGGTATCATCTCAGATCTCAGGATTTAGTACTCTGTTATTCCAAAGTGATTGCAAACTGAAAATTTGACTGAGGTCAATGACACTAACTTGTGAACAATTCCAGTGAAAATTCTAGCTTGGTAACTCACCATGATAAATGTGTTTCCCTTGAGAACCAAGGACTATCAAAGGCCACATCCACATAGGGGGGAAATCAAGCCAACGTAAAAATTGTGCAAACCAAGAGAGTGAGCAAATACCAGTTAGAAAGGAGTTAAGTATATAGTCAAGGGCCAGTTTGATGTTTTTAAATGGTTGAGAGTGCTAGGCAATTTATTCTCTATTGATATAATTGCAACTCCATCTTCTCTGTTGATCCCTGGAATATTCACAATTGGAACCCTGCAATACTATGTTAGAAATCTTACTACTCGGAGATTGCCGTTCTGTGAGGAAGCCATGCTACATAAAAATGGTATGTGCAGGTATTCTGAAAAGTGGTCTTAGAGTTCTTGTTATCTGAGCCTATTGCTAGACATGGGAGTGAATGAATTTGAAAGGGTCTAGCCTAAACCATCAGGTTCCTACTCATGGTCTTAGAGTCTTTCTGGTTGAAATCTCAGCATCCATGGCGCAAAAGCAAACAAAATCAAAAACAGAACTTTTCATTATGCCTTATTTGAGTTTCTGACCCACAGGATCTATGAATATAATGTAATGGGTTGTTTCAAGCCACTAAGTTTTGGAGTAATTTGGTATACAATAAAAGTAAGGAAAAAGATATAAGAAAAATTGTTTCAGTTTTTTTCAAATCACTGTGACTGTGTTATGGCAGTATATTATACATTTTCATACTAACTTGTGTTTATAAAGGCATCCACCAAATAAAGTGAATAAAAGTAAAATGCACACATAAGATAATTAGAAATCTCTTTATCAGAAATATTTTTATTATAACTGCTTTAGACTTGAATAACCCACATAATTATCTCATATTTCTTCTTATTCTCAGAATTTCTAGTACAGTGCAGGGCACGTGATAGCTCAGTGCATATTTGAATATTCTTTTTTTGAAATCAGCTTTTCTATTCATTGGTGGATGGCACAAAACAGGCAAAAATTGAAAAGTGACACGTACAGAAGAATGGGTTATCATTTGGAAATTATTGGAAACCTCTTTAATGGAATAGGTAATTAATTTTTTCAGGTATTAACTAAAGCATTATCTACATCTCTCCATACTACAGAAGTGTCATGAAACTATAATTACAGATTTCTCACTTTTGTTTGAAAAATGAATAGAAAAGCCCTATACTGTTTGAAAGAAAATCAACTGTGAGCTTACTATCTAACTTATAATCAGAAGAAAAGCATTTCTGAGTAGTTAATATTAAGACAAAAACAAATTATGCTTTTAAATTCAATTGAATTCATATGCAAGATTATTATGCAGTAAGGAGAAAGATAATTCAGTTCCTTTAACTATTGTATGGGATTCTTCTTTGACAATGTTCTTTAAACTATACCCTGCTCATTCATTAGAGTATCGTAGCTGTACTCAAAGTATAGTAGGCGGCCTTATTTTAAGGCAACAGCAATCTTAGCTAAGGAACTCTTTTTTTTTTTTTTTTGACAGAGAGAGAGGTCACAGGTAGGTATAGAGGCAGGCAGAGAGAGAGAAGCTGAGCAGAGAGCCAGATGAGGGCCTAGATCCCAGGACCCTGAGATCATGACCTGAGCCCAAAACAGAGGCTTTAACCCACTGATACACCCAGGTGCCCACTAAGGAACTCTTCATCAGACTCACAGTTAATATTTGAATTATTTTAAAATTATTCTAGGCAGTTTCCTTTTTCTTTTTCATGGGTAACTGTGACTATGTTATAGGCAAAGTAGGTGAAAAAGTTAAAATGGGGAAGATGTCACTTTTATTGCATTTATGAATAAGTTAAAATTGCGATGTTCAATTAATTGGTCAAACACATTCCTGGCCACTCAACTTTTAAGCTGGCTGTGACAATTAGTGAAGCCGTACCTCTGTGTGATAGGATTAGTCAGGGCTTAGAGTAAAGATAGTGTTGAGCAGAAAACCGCCTCATCTCTTGTTGTTTACTCTAAGATAAATAGTAGAAGTAAATCAACCAGCTCTTTTCACAATTGCCGTTGTACCCCCAAGAGTCGACTTTTCCTTGGTAAAGTGTAAACATGAATCTCAGTATGAAATGTCAGTCACACCTCATTACTTTATCTCATTCTTTTGTCCAGCCTTTGGAAGGCAGTCTTTCCTTTGGATCAGTTTGCTGATAGGGCACCTTATATTCTTGCCAACCTCTGAGGACATCTCCTCTTTCCTTTCCTCTCAGAAATAGCACTTATGCCATAAAGTGTGTGGTGAATTACTCTCTTGGAATGCTAGTACTGTCTCATTTTAGTGAGTTTCTTTATCAGATCCCAGTACTTTTCAAGGAATTTTGCAAACTTTAATTTCCTCTCTCTGTGTCTCTCTGCCTCTGTCCTCATCTCTCTCTCTCTCTCTCTCTCTCTCTCTCTCTCTCTCTCTCTCTCTCTCTCTTTCTCACTCTCGCTCTTGCTCTCTCTCTCACACACACAACCCAGTACATAGCGATCCACATTCACTTAAACAAAACATAAGAGAAAAGTAAACTGTATTTCCCTGTTTCAAGTTTTGATAAAACATGCTCAAATTAATTCTGCAGTGTTGGTGAGAAAGAAAAATAAAAGCATAGAAACAAAGGCTTTGAGCACATTCTGTTAGTGTTGAAGAATAATTTGCAATTAGGCATCTTAAAAGAAACTCCTTGCTAATTCTACTAAGCACCATTATCAAGAATGAGTCTCATTAACTGCCACAAGCACCCCAGATTTAAACCCTTTCTTCTAAAATGAACAAAAGACTGTGAATTATTTTTTAAAATATGCATGCAATCTGTTACTGAAATATCTTTCATTTGTTTACATGGATGTTAAAATGGCAAATAAATGGGAAGAAAGACTTTAATAAAAAGTCTATAAAATTGCCTCAACCTGCTGGTAATAACTATGTTTTTATTGCAATAGTCATATCAGCTGTACTTCCTTCAAAAATTAGTTATCCACTTGTGGATCTTATCGGAACTTACTATGCCATGCCTAAATTCCTAGACTCATGAGAGTCATTGGAATGAATAGTATCTCCTAAAACTATTGCCACCAGAAATGTTCCCTTTGCTCAAAATCCTATTTTCTTTTCACAACTGGCATTGAATTTCTCTCTATGTTTTATTAGTTCACGGATCTATAATGAAATTAAAGAAGTGGTTTTACTTGAAACATCAGCTTTTGACATATTAAAAAAATTATCTTCAATAAGCAAAGTCTCCAAGCCAATGATACAGAGTTCCATTCAGCTTCATTCCTGTCTAGAAGATGTCAGTGAACAACCACCAAAAAAGAAAAAGGAGGGGGAGGGTGTGAGGAGGTGAGAAAGAGAATGAGCAGCAGTTAATATAAAAAATTTTGTTTGATGAGAATGATGAGATTTTTTGTATAATTCAAATATTAGGATTTTTTTTAATAACCTAAGGGTAACATTACTAGATGGTCTCAAATCAAGTAATAAGTATTTTTAGGGAGAAAAAGAAAACATTAGTTGGATACAGGATGCATATTATTAGGCCGTTGGCTCAAATTTTAAGAAATGTAAGAGAGATAATTGCCTTGTATGATTCTGACAATCAATTTTGCCATGTAAATCAGGTTAGCTTAAAGAAAGATGGCTCAGTTGTTCTGAGCTCTTAAAAACAACTTTAAAGTCACAAATGACATGTGTCATACATTGTTTTCTATGTGTAGGAATGTGATGGGTTAACAGTAGGTTTACTACTATAAATATGATCAGTCTCAAAATACTGTTTAAAAGTGCTCTTGATTTGATGCTTGATTAAACATTACAGTTGTTACTTCACCCTCTTTGCTAAGCTCTCCTGAGTTTTTCTTTTTTTTTTTTTTTTTTAAGATTTTATGTATTTATTTCACAGAGAGAGAGAAATCACAAGTAGGCAGAGAGGCAGGCAGAGAGAAAGGACAAAGCAGTCTCCCTACTGAGCAGAGAGCCCGATTCCAGTCTCGATCCCAGGACCCTGAGATCATGACCTGAGCCGAAGGCAGAGGCTTAACCCACTGAGCCACCCAAGTGCCTTTCTTTTTCTTTCTTTTCTTTTTTTTTAAATTTTTCTTTATTTATTTGACAGAGAGAAACAGCTAGAGAGGGAACACAAGCAGGGGGAGTGAGAGAGGGAGAAGTGGGCTTCCCACTGAGCAGGGAGCCTGATGCAGGACTTGATCCCGGGACTCCAGGATCATGACCTGAGCCTAAGGCAGATGCTTAACTGAGCCACCCAGGCACACCTCCATGAGTTTTTCTTTATTATAATTTTTAATTAGTCTAAATGATGTTGTAAACAGCTGCTCCAGTGTTCAGTCCCTTCTCTAACAGGTTTGTGTGTCTTCAGTCTGGTAGGAGAGGTTTTCACACCTGGTGGGAAAGCAAAGCTATGTCTAAGCTTCACCCAAAAGCCCAGCAACCTGAGCAGACTCTGCTCAAAAGGCCAGGGAAGAAACTGCATTCTGGGAGGTGAAGGCCAGTTGAAAAGCCTCTGAATTGTGTTTTTTCCATTCAAGTTTGAATGCATTCAGGGCCTTTTTACCCACTGCACTGCTCACACAGTTCCCTGATAACATTCATTCATCAGTTAGGCAAGGATGGGGATGGGCCCAATGGTAAGCTAGATATCTGCCTTTATAAGGCAGGAAAAAGTCACATGTGTTTACTTAAGTAATGCAGGCTGAACCTCCTTAATTCAAATGATATATTTCTTTGTTAAGAAATATAAGGCAAACTTTATATATTACCAAGCCACACCCTCAATAAATTGGTATAGACAGTATTTTAAAAACACACCAACTCTGTTAGTTGTGGGGTATATAAATTGTGGTTGGAGAGAGCAAGATATTGTGAAGTAAGGGTGTACTCATTATGAGTTAATTACACTGAGATTGATTTTTTTGGAAAATTAATAAAATCTGATGATAGCTTTCTCCTGAACTTTGAATATAAAATATCTTTTATGCTCTTTAACAAAATGAATTAGGCTAATAAAATGTGTGCATAAATATTCTCAGGCTAGAATTAAGTAGAACTGCTCAGAATGTCCATGATGTGTGGCAGTTTTACATGCACATAAGGCATCATTGAACAATGCAAAGCATAAGCCCACTCTAGTCAATTTAGTGTTTGGGGTTATCTTTACAACTCATTCAAATTACCTCAAAGCAGAATCAATCCGTTACATATAAAATGACCATTAGCAGTCTTAAATATCATCATTGTGCTGCAACTAATTTGGTCTTAAAATAGGACCCAAGTTAACTGTCAGTCATTTAGAATGATGCCTTTGCCAGTTACTTGCGCTACTCTTTGGCTGTGGTTCTCAACAAGGATGATTTCAGCCTCTCTAGCCCCAGGAGCCATTTAGCAATGTCTGAAGGAAATTTTGACTGTCACACGGGGTAGGGAGGAGAAGGGTGCTACTGGCATCTAGAGGGTAGGGGCCTGTGATACCCTGGACCACCGCTGGCAACAGTGAATTATCCAACCCAAAACACCAATAGTGCCACAGTTGAGAAACCCTGGCCCATAGTAAGCATTGTTATTTTGTGGAAACGGAACCTAACAAACTTACTGGGTGACTTTTTTGGAATCTCCTTTTCTCCTTTATTTGCAATATGGATCTAGAAATTACCTTATTAGGTGTCTGGAAAAAAATTAATAATTGTAGTAATCATTTTTTTTTTCTTGCTCTTTCTCAAACATTCCAGCTGCAGTGTTACATCAGCACTTTTTCATTGCCTTCTCCCTCTGTCCGGGATGCTCCTCCCACAGATTTTGTTATGACTTCTCAGCTGATTCTTATTTTTGCGTGAACATAACAGTCTTAACCAGCCTTCCCAGATATGACCCCAGGCATTCTCATTTACCCCCTCTTACTTCCTGCACTCCCTGTTCTCTTCCCCTGCTTAAATGTTCTCCATAGAACTCACTATCACCTGATAAACTATCTATATTTCTGGTTTTGTTCTGGTTAAATCCCAGCACAGAGGACCTTAGCGTACAAGTTGAATACAGTGTGCTTAACGTTGACTAAATGAAGGCACTGTCCTCTGTTAGGCACGGTAATGGACACTGCAGACGATGTTAGGAAGAAAGAAACCACTCCCTCTCCTTAGGGTACTTATATTCTAACTGGGAGTCCAAAAAAACAGTCACTCCAGTGTTGGTTCCATCTCATCTACTCCTCTACCAGAGATAGTTCTTGAAATTGCTGTTGCCCTTCATGTGGTAGAATCCATTTGATTGTTCCAGTAGTATTCAACAGTTGATTAATTCTTTCTAGAAATCTTCATTTAGTGTCTGTAACACCAAACTTCTTTTAGGATTTTCTTTCTCTTGCTTCTCTAACCATTCCTCCTTATATGTAAAAATTTCTGAAATCTGGCACTTAGAGTTAAATCTTACTAGTAGTTCATCTTATGATATCCAAGATCAAGTTGATGTTGAAAGTCCAATGTATAATATATCCTTCCTGGGGCGCCTGGGTGACTCAGTTGGTTAAGCGACTGCCTTCGGCTCAGGTCATGATCCCAGAGACCCGGGATCGAGCCCCGCATCAGGGTCCCTGCTTAGCGGGAGGCCTGCTTCTCCCTCTCTCACTCCGGCTTCTTGTGTTCCCTCTCTAGCTGTGTTTCTCTCTGTCAAATAAATAAATGAAATCTTTAAATATCTATATCTATCTATCTATCTATCTATCTATCTATATATATATATATATATATATATCTCCTTCCTAGCATAGACAGATATGAAAATTGTCATCTACCACAGGTACTTCATTTTTAATGTAAAAATAATTTGAAAGTAAAGTCCTAATGAAACATATAAGAAGAAGAATATTTTACTTTTATTAACTTTGAGCATAAAATGTATAATTCCTCTTTACTAAATGCTTATAGTCTAGTTGAGAAAATTATATACATACACACATTATATGCACATGTAGTGCAAATAAAGATAAAAGCAATATTGTGTATCAGTATGACAATACTGCATTTTTAAAAGGTTTTATGTATTTTAGAGAAAGAGTGAGAGTGAGAGCTACAGAGAGCATACAAGCGGGGGGGCAGAAGGAGATTCTTAGTTGCAAGGGTTCAGAGATCAGAGACAAAGTATGTTTGGCATATAGGAGCCTCTGAAAGAATTGTAGCTTCTATTTTTATTTTATAACCTAAATATATGGTACTTCCCACTCTGAACAGTGTAGAAAGTATCAGTTTATAATTATTTTTATGGTTTTCTTGCTTTTTAATTAACAATCTCTAGTTCATCCCCAATATGAGCTGTGAAGAAACTGTTTACAGTGACTTTTAATATGGCCAAATATATCTAGTCCATTCTTACCATTTTTATTACTGGGGAGCCCTCCTCCGTAAGGTTCTTTATACCTCCTACCTCAATCTAGACTTGTTCTAAACAGATCTCATGTTTTTTGTTTGTTTGTTTGTTTTTCCCTGTCACATTGAAAATCCACTTCACACCTCCCTTCTGGGATTGAGACTCTTCTGTCTTCTTGATCTTAAATTGTTCTGCTTTCTTAGTTTATCTTCTTATTCTGGTGGAATATAATTACCAGTAGCTTTCTGACAAAAGTAAGTGCGAGGGAAACATACTTTTATTAAAGAATTGCTGATCTGAAAATGCTTTTTAAAATTTACAGTTGATTAACGTACACCGAGAATATGAAATATTGAATTCAAGATTGGAAAATATTTTCATTCAGAATTTTTTAAAGACATTATCCAATGCCTTTTGGCTCCTGCAGTTGGTCGAATGAGGATGTCTGATGCTCTCTAGTTCTTATTTCTCTATATATGATTTTTTCTCTCTGAAAGCTGTTAGGATCCTCTTTTTATCAGAGACCTAAAATCACAAGATAAGGGGCGCCTGGGTGGCTCAAAGGGTTAAGCCTCTGCCTTTGGCTCAGGTCATGGTCTGTGTCCTGGGATGGAATCCCACATCAGGCTCTCTGTCCCCCTCTCTCTCTGCCTGCCTCTCTGCCTATTTGTGATCTCTCTCTCTCTGTCAAATAAGTAAATAAAATCTTTTTAAACATCACAAGATAATCTGTTGGTTACAGCTTTCTATTATTGGCAGTTTTTCTTTGATAATTTTTCTCTCATTCAAATTCTGTTTTCTTGGATAGTTGAACTCCTGGAATTTGTCCTCTGATAGACCTAATTCTTCTCTCCTTTTTTCCATTTCTTTATCTGTTTAATATTTTCTGGATTATATCAGCAAATGTATATTCTGAACATTCATCTTTTTTAATTAAGCAATTTATATTTAATTACCAATTTATATTTAATTACCTTCTTTTTTTATGATTCCATTTTTTTTTTCTTAACCTATCTCATGTGCATAGTATCTTCTCTCTTGTCTTTGGTGATATCAGTTATAGTTTGTTCTTGGTTTTGCTTTTTTTCCTTCTTACAGTTGTCTTTCTCTCGGTTGCTTCCCTTGAGTTCATTTTCTTTTCCATTTTTGGGGAGTCTCTGTCTTTTCTATTAGAGCTTCCATCAAAGGTTTGGTGAACCTCAGCTGTCTTTTTATTTAAGAGTGAAGTATTGAAGGACACTCATAATGTGAGATGACTCTGCCAACTGGTTGACTTCACTGTTCCTTATTACTGTCTTTTCACCATCCAGATAATGTTGGGAGCCATCATTTTCTTGGAGATACTGTATGCAAACATCTGAATACTTTTTTTCCCTTGGGTCAGTTTCTTCTGAAGGTATCTTCTCATCTCCCAGTGGGGATTATAAATTTGGTTACTAATATCCTTATAACTACTAGGGTAAAATAGTCTTCCCAGTCAATCTGTAAGCTCTCACTTAATTACTACTTTTAGAATGGAAGCTCCTCAGCTATAGCAATAAGAGTCTATAGTTTAGTATCTTCAAAATTAAGCCTGTTGATGGAGGGTGAAGGCAATAGGGTGGAGAGACTAAGGATATTCCAAAGATGATTTGGTAGATATTGTTGCATTTCTAAACCACTGTATTTATTTACTTGTTTGTTCATTTATGTAATTTATTTTTTAAATTTGTAACATGTTATGTTAGTCACCATAAAATACATCATTAGTTTTTGATGCAGTGTTCCAAGATTCATTGTTTATGTACAACACCCAAGCTCCATGTAAGCACTGTATTTAAAAAATAAAATCTGCTACCCCCAAACTACTAGAATTCATACAACAATTTGGTAATATGGCAGGATACAAAATCAATGCACAGAAATCAGTTGCTTTCTTATACACTAACAATGAAAATATAGAAAGGGAAATCAGAGAATTGATTCCATTTACTACAGCACCAAAAACCATAAGATACTTAGGAGTAAACCTAACCAAAGAAGTCAAGGATCTGTACTCAAAGAACTACAGAACACTCATGAAAGAAATTGAAGAAGACACAAGATGGAAGAGCATTCCATGCTCATGGATTGGAAGAATAAACATTGTTAAAATGTCTATACTTCCCAGAACAATCTATACTGTTAATGCCATTCCAATCAAAATTCCACCAGCATTCTTCAAAGCGTTGGAACAAACAATCCTAAAATTTATATGGAACCAAAAAAGATCCCAAATCGCTAAGGAATTGCTGAGGAAGAAAAACAAAACTGGAGGCATCTTGTTACCTGACTTCAGGGTTTATTACAAAGCTGTGATTACCAAGACAGCATGGTACTGGCACAAAACAGAGAAATAGACAATGGAACAAAATAGAGAGTCCAGATATGGACCCACAAATCTATGGTCAAATCATCCTTGACAAAGCAGGAAAAAATATCCAGTGGAAGAAAGGCAGTCTCTTCAATAAATGGTGCTGGGACAATTGGACAGCTACATATAGAAGAATGAAACTAGACCATTCTCTTACACCACCCACAGAGGCAAACTCAAAATGGATGAAAGACCTCAACGTGAGGTAGGAATCCATCAAAATCCTGGAAAAGAACATAGGGATTTCATCAAAATAAAAAGCTTCTGCACAGCAAAGGAAACAGTCAGCAAAACAAAGAGGCAACCCACAGAATGGGAGAGGATATTTGCAAATGACACTACAGACAAAGGGCTGATATCCAAGATCTATAAAGAACTACTCAAACTCAACATCCAAAAAGAAGATGAACACATCAAAAAATGGGCAAGAGACATGAAGAGGCACTTCTCCATAGAAGATATACAAATGGCTAACAGATACAGGAAAAAATATTTATCGTCACTAGCTATCAGAGAAATTCAAATCAAAACCACACTGAGATACCACCTTACACCAGTCAGAATGACCAAAATTAAGTCAGGAAACAACAAGTGTTGGAGAGGCTACGGAGAAAGGGGAACCCTCCTACACTGTTGGTGGGAATGCAAGTTGGTGCAGCCGTTTTGGAAAACAGTGTGGAGATTCCTTAAAAAATTCAAAAGAGAACTACCCTATGATCTTGCAATTGCACTACTGGGCATTTACCCCAAAGATACAGATGTAGTGAAAAGAAGAGCCATATGTACCCCAATGTTCATTGCAGCAATGGCCACAATTGCCAAACTGTGGAAAAAGCCAAGGTGCCCTTCAACAGATTAATGGATAATGAAGATGTGGTACAATGGAATATTACGCCTCCATCAGAAAGGATGAATATCCAACTTTTGTAGCAACATGGACTGGATTGGAAGAGATTATGCTGAGTGAAATAAGCCCAGTAGAAAAAGTCAAGTATCACATGGTTTCACTTACTTGTGGTGCATAAGGGGTAATATAGAGGACAGTAGGAGAAGGAAGGTAAATGGGAAGTAGGGTAATTCAGGGAGAGAAATGAAACATGAGAGACTTTGGACACAGAAACAAACTGAGAGACTTGGAGGGAGAGGGTGGGGGTATGGGAGAGCCTGGTGGCGGGTACTGGTGACACTTATTGCATGGAGCACTGGATGTGGGGCATGGCCAATGAATCTTGGAACAATGAAAAAGATAAATTTAAAGTCAAAAAAATAAAAAATAAAACCTGAAAACATACTTTCTAGAGAAACATTAAATAAAGTAAGGAGGAGAAAAGAAGTATTTAGATAATACTCCCAAGGTAATGGGGCATGGAAGATTTTGGCTGGAGGCCTAAGACTGAGCTGACAACTTCTCTAATCATTAATGCTACATGACTACAGCATCAGGATGCGATGATCTATGGACCATTGATTAAATTTTCCCCTTGGTTGGACTGAACTGAAAATAGAGATAATACAACAGCAAATCAGTGATGTTATGAAATAAATAAATGATCCTGTGCCGTTGGGGAAAACAAGCATAACCTCTGAGTAGTGAGCAAACTAGAGAAACAAGCTCCCCAAATAAACAATTTCGGTGTATATTTTGAGAAGGCTTTTCTGTCACCAAACCAATTATATAATCAATCACTAAGCTAAAACTTTTTTAGAAGACTGAGATCTTGACTGTATTATATGGCTTGATTTTCTTTCTCCTGCCAGGGAGAGAAATTCTGCACTGCCGCTTCCTATTGGAGCTCAGAAAATAGTCAAAGTCAAGTCTCATTACAAAAAAAGAAAGAGGATACTTGCATTATGATAGGCATATGCAAATTTACTGTCTTCTGTTGTACTTAAAATTATTAACATAGCTGTTTTGGGGGATCTTTTTGTTAATTTTATTTTTACTAAGAACATGAATTTAATGCTCAAATTGTCTCATTCATGTTAATTAATATATGTCCCTTTGTAAGTCTTTAAAGTGGACTTATTACAATTGTGATACCTGACATAATTTATGCCTGATCTAATAATACAATGAGAACTATGCCTGAGAAGAAGCTTCTCTAGGAGAACATTCAGATATAACAAAGCTAAAATGAAGAGAAACTCCAGAGGCATAGAGACCATATAAGTGATGTGGATCTCTAGGGAAAATAAATCTATGGTCTTTAGGGTTTTTTAGATAATTTAGATATTTTAATATCAACACTGCTATTGCCCCATTTTCCTGAAATAATTCCTCTGTATTTGATTTCAGATGCAATTAATGTTCATCCATTTCTCCTTCTTTTTGGTTAGCTTGTTAAATAAAGCCTAGTTCTTATAATCCCTATAATGTTTAAGTGACCAGCAATCAAAAAATAATGGAGGATGTTTTTGCTCTCCATCCTGTTTCAGTCCGTTTTATGCTCCTATCAGCTTCTTAATCTGACATCTCATAATGAAATGAATGAAATTCTTTATTCAGTTTCATTTACATTGCATATAAATGGAACTTTCCTCATCTCCTATACTATTTATCCTATTAAATCAGTGATGAGAAAAGGAATTTGTTTGTCTGGTAATGTTGTTTAGCTAAACTATTGTTTGGGATTTTAATCTGTGGTAAGTAATACTTATACCAAAGCTATAGCTCTCTATTGTTGGAGGATGCTGGAGCTCTACAGCATTCTACAGACCTGCAGATCGGTTCTTCCATCATTTACCCCATTTTCTCTAGCTTTTCAACAAAGTTATTGAATGTTGTGGTGTGGTGGGTTGTGTCAGAGGTGAGATTTCTCAGGAAATAGCCTCTGAGGCAGAAGTTTGCAGGAGGTTTATTTTACAGAAAAGGGGATTAAAAGAAGCACAGTTGAGCAGGGGTTGGGTGTACCTTACTGCTCAACTCATCATACAGGGAACTCTTTTTCTGGGATGTCCCTTCTGGGTTATCTGAAATCAAGGAAAGGAGAGAAGCTTTAATGCCCTGCAATGGCCAGCCATTAGATGTGGGATTTCCTCAGTGAAAGAATTGGTCTCTGGGTAAAGTGTTTCCTGCAGCTGAGGCTGCACTCAGGTGAGGGCTCTCAGCTTCCCAAACTCCCCATAACTGGGAGAATGTACGTTTCAGTCCTGTGGGTGGGGTGCACAGCATCCACCACCTTCCATTCCTTGTACTTTCCAGCTCCTTGTCATATAAGTTTTTGGAGAGTTCCTTCATTTCCACATTTCAGTGTGCCATTTTTTTCTGGAGAAGCACACAGAAGGAAAGGTTGGTGGGATAAACTACAGACCTTCTATCCCCACCCCATTGCAGCTTGTTCTGAGGTTACAAATGACACTCATTGTCTCTCTTCTCCATCACCCATTATAGATTCCCTTCACCTTTTCTGTTAGTCCTGCCAATCTAGATGCCTTTACATAGTTGGATGACCCAGAATTTTGCATCTATGGGTCTGAGCCATTTGTCACCACTGAGCTCCTTAGGCCATGACTTCTGTATTTATTTATTTATTGATGAAATTGGTCAAACATCACCACAAGGCATCACTTAGAGACCAAACATGTTTCTTTGCCTCCACTTCTTTGCCCTGCCTCCTGGCAATGACCAGGGTTAATTATCCCTTCCACCTTGCTATTCTGTTTATCTGTTGGTCCATTCTTGGCCAAGGACAGAGGGTGGCTGACATCAACTAGCTGGCTTCTCCACAGATCTTTACAGCCTTTCCTGTAGATTTTCTCAGACTTTGTTATCCCTGATCTACCAATTTTTCTCCTTCTAAGCATTTTACTAAATAACCAAGTCATTATCTACTCCCATTGGATATTTAAAAATCCTACCACAGGCTACTCCTTTTTCTACAAAAAAGTGGATTGTTCGGAGCACCACTCAGAGTTCTTCCCATTGTGAAAATTTATCTAAATCAAATTTTATTCCTGAACTGAATTTTTTACTTTTTCCTCCTCTGTCTGCTGATTATAAGGGATTCCCCATCAGGCTATAGGTGTAATAGAGAGAAAGGTGCTCGTTCAAGAGGGAGATATCATAGGGATCTGGAACACTTGATTATCCTACTTACTTGTACCTTCCCCTCTTGGTGACTTTCTTCATGCCTTATCTATCATTTTCATTGAACTCGTAACTTGGTGTGACAGAAGACAACTCTTGATGGGCAATTTTAGCTACACAGTCACTTAATGTCCTATGGTTAGGTGCTCTATTTTTTTTTCCAGGCCTGATTGCTCACAAGGAACTGTTTTTCAAATGATTTTCTATCCTTCACCATGGGGGACACTATATCCTGAACCCTGTGGATTTCTGTTGTGATTCATCTATGGGAGCTTGCCATAAAATCAAACTGGTTCCACACACTAGACCAGCTGCAGACCCTTTCGTACTCTGGGCCCTTTTCAAAGCTGGCAGCCTTTCATATTATGTAGAAACCTATCAATTATTTTGTATTATTCACATTATTTCATATTATACTACAGTATGGGTTGGAAAGGCATTGCCAAGTGAGAGACATGCTGCTTCTGGTATCTTAAGATATTTAACCGGTATTATTCTTTTTTCATCATGATAGAAAGTATCATTTGTCATGCCTCTTAATATTTAATACTCTAAAGTTAAAAAAAAAATCTTAAATCACTAGCATAAATTTTGCCATTCATCTTTATGTTGTACAATGTCAGTTTTAAAAGCAAATGTAAGAATATTTTACTAATTTGAAGAATCGTCAGAATAACATAATTAGCATTTTGTAGTTCATACATACATATGCATTTTAGTCCTACCATAATAGTGGAAATACTCTGTACAACTAATTCAACTTCAACTGTTTTCATTTTACTTCTTCACATGCATACATTATACCAGCATTATCTTCAAATTATTGATAAGCAGGAAAGAACTGAAGGAGAAGGAATTTAAGTTGCCCTGCCACTCTCTTTCCCTCTCTGTCATTTTCAGCATAAGTTATTGGCTAATATAAGCAAGCAACAAGAGTAAGAAAGGATGTGATAATCATTTATGTTTCTTAGAATGCAACTGGCTTCTTTCTGAGTTCAAACAACTTCTAATTCAGTTGGAGCATGTAGCCCTTCAGGGATTCTTTTTATCTAGTCAAAAGTGTAATACAGTTGTACTCTGGGTCTCACCAAATTCCCATGCTTCATGAGTCCACCAGAATTCTGTGCTCATGGAACATTGCAACATTATAAGTAAATTGAATAGCCAGAAGGGGAGGGCTTACAGATTATGTATATCAGGTTCATTTGATCACATGCGTACCCCTCTGTTGGATCAGAGTCCACTTACAAAACAAGGTTCAAGGATAAAAGTAAGAATTTCAAGATAGTGGGACACCGGGGTGCCTTAGTAAGTTAAGTGGCTGCCTTTGACTCAGGTCATGATCCCAGAGTCCTGAAATTGAGGCCTATATCCAGCTCCCTGCTCAGCGGGGAGTCTGCTTCTCCCTCTGCCTGCTGCTCCTGTTACTTGTTCGTGCACTCTCTCTTGCTCTCTGGCAAATAAATAAAATCTTTAAAAAAAAAAAAGAAAAAAGAATTTCAAGATAGTAACAATAGACATTGAACCAAGAGCAGGGCTCTTTTGAGTGCAGAGGATGATCACAGACTCGTTAATTTTTTTCCTGACAATAGGTCTTTTTGAGGAAAAATCAGGGCACTCATTACCATAGATACTTGTAGTACTGCAGGGTTCTACCTGTTTAGGTCCTGGCTTTTCTTCAGACTGCTCGTTTCCAGATCTGAGATTTGGCTCAGGTCCTGAAACTGGACAAGATAATGTGACATTTTGTTGAGATAGCTGTTCTCATGTTTCAGATGATCCAGTCTTGATTTCCTTGATGTATTTTGTTGTTGCAGATGAGAAACAACCTTCGTTATCTGTCCATTTTTCTTGTCTCTAGGAATTCCACAGCTTTCTGCAGTCAGGTTGCCCTGGCTGCCACTCTGACTCTGCTATTCAATACAATAATTGTGCACACCTTCCTTCTAATATTTAACTGCTGACCGTTCATCTCTATTATTTAGGGATTCTATAATCCCCATTGTTATCAGTGAACCCAGTTCCATAAGAGCATTTCAACCATATATCCCGTCTTAGAAAAGACAGCTACTACTGAGCTTCTCAGTGATATTGGTTCCCTTCTCATAAGTGTATCCCAGATCACCAGTAAATCCAGTAGCATAGTATATTACATATAACATAGTTACCTGGTGCCTTACACTATATATACCTCTAGTATCGTCTGCCTTCTAAACCTTATACTTCCCTTAATTTCACTAGCTTTAACAAGAGTTCTGGTACATCTGTTTCAAATAGTATGAGCCATTACTTTCTCAAGCTTTTAAGAGTCATCTTAGTAATATGTCATCATTGTTTCCTGGATCCTTGTAGGATGTACAGTTTTGTATAATGGAAGGGTGCTCCAATACTGGTAAACTATTTTTTTGCCGAAACACTGTTTCACCTCTCCTTGATTCTGCACTCTCAGGATCCAGTCCCATGCATCCCCTAGGTAACATATTCATATGTTAGTTAACTTATATAGTTCCTTGGAGACTAGTCTCTTTCTGTTCTAAAAAACTCAGTACTTTGCTGGACAGGTTATATTGGGTTATATTGGTGGCCAGAAAAGTAGATGGAGTATGTATTCTTCTTGCAAGGAAAATTAGTCTGCATCATCTTTGGGAATTGAAGTATTTCTGAAGGTCAAAACATGCATTTGAATTTAAATTTTCAAATGCATCAACACAGATATCCCAATTTCAGGTTCCAGGATCTCACTTCTTAAGGCATAGAAGACCTTTCAGAATTGAGAATCCAGTTTTCTCTCAAGCTTTTTGAAATATAAAGGTTAAGATTTAGATTTCATCCTTAGCTTTGCTAGCCCCCCAGTTATGGGAGATGAAAATCTCTTTATCTGCTTGCCAAGGTTTTCACACTTAATATTTAATTGGTGATTAATCGACTTCACTCTTGCACTGTTTTTCTCCAGCACATTGAATAACCCATTCAATTCTATAATCCCTGAAATTACTACTCACCCGGAAATATCACATCTTCTAGTGAATTTGCTTCCACCTGTAAAAAGTCACGCTGCTACAACGTGCCAGAGATTGTCAGTGCTCCATGTCTCCCTGGTGATGGGTTCCTCCCTGCCAGGCAGGTAGAGGCTTGTTAGTTCCAGTATCTCCCCTTTTCCTTGAACCTTCCCTAGCATCAAGTTTATAGGTCTGATTCCCAGGGAAACAGACTCTGATGTAGAGATTTCCATGCAGTAAATGTATTAGTGACTACTCTTAAGATCAATATCTGGGGACACAGAAAGAAACAGAAAAGAAGGGGCGCCTGGGTGGCTCAGTCAGTTGAGTGGCTGCCTTGGACTCAGGTCATGATCCTGGAGTCCCAGTATCGAGCCCCACATGGGGCTCCCTACTCCTGGGGAGTCTGTTTCTCATTCTTCTCCTCACCCCACTTTCCCCTTTCTCACACTCTCTTTGTCTCAGATAAATAAAAAAATCTTTGTAAATTAAAAAAAAAAAAAATAAACAGAAAAGAAGTAAAAGGGAGAAGTCCAACCCTGAAGCACTTGCAATGGAAGCCACAGCTGATACTACACCAAGGTTTAAAGCTCAGAGAGCATTTCACATTTGTTCCATTATGAGCAAGGAGGCCATAACTTTATACTTCTTCAGTGACCATTTACTGGATGTGGTCTGCGCTTGAGGAGTGGTCATGACCTTAGGCAATGCAGCTCTCTTGAATGAAGAGAAATTCCCAACCAAGAGGCTTCTTAGACTTCCAACAGCTGGGGAATTAGTGCTATGATTCAGGGAGATAGAGGGTAGGGTCACTATGAGCTCTGTAGCATGGCATTCACTACCCAAGACTCCAAAACTGTTCCAAAAAATGTTGTCATTTGTAAAAGTGAAAGGTATAAAGTGAAACAAAGATCTGAAAACCTCATTGAGAGAGATCAGATTACTTAGATTTTCACATATCAGTACTTTTTCACATAGTGAAGCTGTGTCCAAAAGTCTGAGGCAAAGCTAACAGTGGTTCAAAGGCAGTCTTCTCACTAGCTGAAATAACAAGATTTGCCTTGTTGTTTAATTTGTCTTAATGGCCTCACTGTATCAAGCAGTAAGTTAGAGTTTCTAGCTTGCCGGCAAATCAACTTGACCCCAAACACTCAATGTACTTTGGCATTTAGAGATAGCCTTTAGACATCTCAGCTTATCTTTTTTTCTTTCTTTTTATTCATAGAAAGTGCTAGTTTTAACTTCTGTGCAGCCATTTTTAAATTTATTTTTATTTACATGAATTTATTCTTCTGGTGTATAGTTCTACCAGTTCTCACATACAAATGGTTATGTAATCTACACCATTAACAAGAAAGAACAGTTAGATCACTTCCAAAAAATTATCTCATGCTCAAGAGGGTAATGTCCCCCTTTCTTTTTTGTGACCGGTTGCTATTTATTTTAGATGCATAGAGAGATAGAGAGGACTAGAAAGGAGTGATGAGCCCTTGAAAAGGCCAGATGTAGCAGAAACTCTATCTGCATATATGATCAAGGATGAACCAGCACCCTCAAGCAGTCTTTCCTGTGAGAAGAGAGTATGAGGTCAACATGCGCAGAGGTGAATCTTCCAGTGTAAGCTGGCTGTGGGTCTCTCTGGTGGAAAAGACCAGAGTGCCCACAATACCCTTGGCCGAGAGCACCCCAAGCTTGGTGTGTCTGTGCCTGAGACAAAGCCACCCTCTGGAGGGGAAACTGTGATGCCTTCTGGTCACCAGGAGGGCCGCAGGGGCTTAGAAACAACCTGAAATAGGGCCCTGTGGCCAGCAAGAACCCTCTATCCCCAGCCCATCATCTCTGCAGAGCCTATAATGAGGGAGAATCCAAAGCAGCCAGACTTCTTGGGGCCCCTCTATTCTCCTTACCATTAATGCTTGGTAAACACCGTCTATTCTCCACTTCTGCAGTATTGTTTTTTCCAAAAATCTGTGGAAACATACATATAAATATGTAGAATTTTGACTCTAGTTTCTTTTGCATGACACAGAACATTTGAGATTCATTTGTTTATATATAGTTCACTCCTTTTCATTGCTAAGTAATAGTTCATTGCATGGATATATCAGAATTTGTTTCTCCATTCCTTTGTTGAGGAACATTTGAGTTGTTTTCAGTTTTTGGTTGTTTTGAGTAAAGCTCCTGAAACATAAGCATGCAGGATTTTATATTAATATTTGTATTTTATATGAGATACTTAAGAATATGATTACTGGGTTGTATGGTAAGAATATGTTCAAATTTATATAAACAACCAAAAACTATTTTCAAGACTGTATCCCTATTAGCAATGTGTGAAAGTTCTACTTGCTACACACTCTCTTTAGCTCTTTTGAGTATTGTCAGGTTTGTGGTTATTTTAGCAGGTAAGTCTATTTAGGTTTACACGGCAAGTTGTTTTACCTTATCTAGGTTGCAATGTCAGATTTCAAAACTTTCGCTATACCCTTTGGTTCTTCCCATGGTATTATTCTCTCAGGTGTTAGTTTGTGACTTAGGTGGTGATTCATTTTGTAGCTCAGTTCTCAAAGCCTTTGTTATACCTCTTGGTTGCATGACATCTATACAGGCTAGGGGTGGGCCTGAGACTTAGATATGTTTATACACAGAATTAGGGGACCCCCTTCTCTATATTTTTCTTCTCTATTATTTCCTTCACATTTGCAGGCTCCCATGGCCCTTTTTACCAGTTTCTCTGGCAAGTAGATATTTTTCTTTCAGCATTTTATTCTCCCATGCTATTGTACAATTCCATCTACTGAACTCATCCTTGGCTATGTGTTGAAAGAAAAGAGAGCCAAAATAGTAATAATAACATTAACAACAACATCTATTCCTCCAATGGTTTTTGCACCACAGAGCTCATTTTAATATTTCCTTTCTGCAAAGAAAGTATTTTCTCTTTAGTTTTATGTGTCAAAGCCACCAACACTGAAACTGTACAGATTCAGACCTTGGGGCAGAACCAGTAGAGAGGGAGAAGAGAGTGAGAAGGAGAGAGACAGAAAAACGGAGAAACAACACGGACATTTAACACCCTAATTCTTTAGCCAGGAAGATGTTTCTTCTGGATACAATGTATTATCAGAGTTGCTTTGTATATTCTATCCCAAGTGGGCTATAGTAGACCTCCTTCATCTTGGCCACTAGTATAAATTCTGGATCCTCTATCCACTCAAGTTCATGATAGGACCACTTTGTTGCTGTGGTCTGTGCGACTTCTCACTACTGCATACCATGGTATCTAGAAGTATGGCGATATATAGCTATTGCCCCAGGAAATGTTTGAGCATCTCAGCTATTGGTAGGTAAAGCAGTTGTTTCTCTAGCTTATCTGATCCACTTGGCTCTAGAATTTATTCCTATGCCCTCATTCAGCCTCTTTTTTTTTTTTTTAAGATTTATTTACTTACTTACTTATTTGAGAGAGAGAGCACACACACATATGCATGCCATGAAGAGGAGCAGAGGGAAAGTGGGGAGAATCTCAAGTTGACTCCACACTGAATCTGGAGCCTGATGCAGGGCTGGATCCCATAACCTTGAAATCATGACCTGAGCTGTAATCAAGAGGCAGATGCTTAACTGACTGAGCCACCCAGGCACTGCCCCACTCAGACATTTTTAAGACATGTTTAATTGTTTAATTTTTATTATTTCAAAAGTATCTTTTAAATGCTGACCAATTAGGTTTCTTTCATCAGCTATCAACCATAATTATTTATTTTTAAGCTGGATAAAAAGTAACTGAAATTAATGACCGATATGATTTTATACTTATTTAGAAAGTAAGGCCAAAGTATCATTCCTAAATAAAGAATCTGCAGTTAAGTTAGTTTGCAGATGTCAC
Organism: Spilogale gracilis; assembly: GCA_004023965.1. Lineage (NCBI taxonomy): Eukaryota > Metazoa > Chordata > Mammalia > Carnivora > Mephitidae > Spilogale > Spilogale gracilis. Next base: position 46,564 of record PITA01000226.1, read on the forward strand.
CATTACTGGGAATGTGTCATGAGCCAAAGGTGAATGCGTGATTAATGAGCTTAGATGAAACATTTAATTTCCTGCCAAACTTTTCTGAGTTCTCATGTGTGTCTTCCATCACATCATTTCTTTTTATCATATGAAGTCTCATGCTTTATTCTAAATGAAACTGCTCCTTTCCCCTTATAATCTGAAGTCTTTAATCTAAAAATAAATAGACCTAACTCTTTGAGAAGATAGTTTTTAAATATGGGGTCAAGAATGTTTAGAAAGAAAAGCGTACCTGCCCTTATTTCTTGTTGCAAAATAACAGCATGTAATTTGGTAATGTGGCAGGATACAAAATCAGTGCACAGAAATCAGTTGCAGTCTTATTCTTTCAACAATGAAAAAATAGAAAGGAAAATCAGAGAATCGATTCCGTTTACTATAGTACTAAAAACTGTAAGATACTTAGGAATAAACCTAACCAAAGAAGTCAAGGATCTGTACTCGAGGAACTACAGAATACTCATGAAGGAAATTGAAGAAAACACAAAAAGATGGAAGACCATTCTATGGTCTAAGATCCATGCTTAGACCTTCTAAGATCCATGCTCATGGATTGGAAGAATAAACATTGTCAAAATGTCTTTACTGCCCAAAGCAATCTATACTTTCAATGCCATTCCGATCAAAATTCCACCAACATTCTTCAAAGCGTTGAAATTCATTTACATACACAAAATTAGAGGTATGCACTGTGGAATTTTCACCACAAAACCTAATATGGCTGACATAATCAATAACATGCAGAATAAACATGTTAACAGTAGGATAATCTTGAAGAAACTGAGACATAAAACAAAGACCTACCTAAGTTTAGCCACCAAACCAATAGTTCAGATAAGCCTGCCCCTGTTCAAAGTGTTAGGGTAGCTGACTTTGTGTTAGGATCTCTTTGATCTCTTGTCAATACCTCAAGGCACCCATTGCTGTCATATTTCTAGGAAGATTTACTGTGATGTGCTCTATAAGCCAATAGCACCACAAACTATCCAGTTGCTAATACTTTGATACTGCCTCTAAGCAATATAATTTAAATCTTGTGAAGAAGCTAAAAGACACCTGGAGGAGAGGCAGAGAAGGAAAATCTCTATTGGTGGAATTCCTTTTCTTTTATGGCCTGAGGAATGAAGATTTGATGCCATTTTTTTTCTCCACTAGAAAACACAAAATCATATCAGGTTACTAGTCATGTATGGTAAGTTTGAGGATTTCAGGTCTGATCAAGGAAGAGATAGGATCACAAGAGGTGGTAACACACAAGCTTTATCGGGCATTATTTGGACAGGATTGCAAGATTAGGAGTACTTCCTAGCAGGAGAGGTTTTAGAAACAATAAGGTAAACCCACCCATTACCCAGGAAGGGAATAGGGCATGGAAAGTCTCAGGGGAGAAGGGAAACTTGGAAGGGGGCTTATGTGTCTACTAATGAAAATGTCTAGGTGATGAACATGTCTAGGTTACATCACTCAACAGCAAAGTGGGGGGCCTTTCTTTTCAAGCGCTCTAAGGGCAATAGCAGTTTAGGGCCTTTTATAGATATAGTCTTTATCTTATAAGCAGATATTGGGTGCAGTTTCCCAGGATATTTAATGTAGGTAGGCTTTAAATTGCTAAATTATATTTATTTAAACTATATTTGAAGTAATTAATTGGTAATTAATTGGCACCAGTGGACTGTTGGTTAATGTCCTAGCCTGCTGCAAAGAAATAGGCAACATAGGGACCACTTGGGGCCATTACACGGGGGCCATCTTTAGCCTATTTGTCTAACCTCCTAAGAATTCAATTAACAGCATAATCCTTGAAGGAGAGTCTCTTCCCTACCTGCCCACCATTCCACTCAAAGACCCAGACAATTTTTTAAATGGTGCTGGGGATGGGGTGCCTGGGTGGCTCAGTCACCTTAGTGTCTGCCTTCAGCTCAGGTCATGATCCCAGAGTCCTGGGATGGAGTCCCATGGCAGGCTCCCTGTTTGACAGGGACTCTGCTCATCCCTCTCCCTCAGCTCCTCTCCTGAGACTACTCTCTCCACTTCTCCCAAAATAAATAAATAAAAATCTTTAAAAAAAATTAAATGGTGCTGGGAAAACTGGACAACTACATGTAAAAAATGAAATTGGACTACTTTCTAACATCATACACAAAAACACCAACTCACACATCATCAGGGAAATACAAATCAAAACCACAGTGAGATGTCACCTCATACCTGTTAGAATGGCTAAAATCAAGAAGACAAGAAACAAGAATTGGTGAGGATATGGAGAAAAAGGAACCCCCATGCACTGTTGATGATAATGTAAATTGGTACAGCCACTATGGAAAACAGTATGGAGGTTTGTCAAAAAAATCAAAAGTAGAAATACTACATTTTCCAATGATTCCACTATTGGGTATTTACCTAGGGAAAACAAAAGCACTGATTCATAAAGATATATGCACCCCTTTGTTTACTGCAGCATTATTTACAATACCCAAGACATGGAAGCATTCTAAGTGTCCATCAGTAGACAAATGAATAAGGAGAATGTGGTATATATGCACAGTATAGTATTAATTACACAGCTATAAGAAGGATGAGATCATGCCATTTGAGACAACATGGGTGGACCTAGAGGGCATTATGATAAATGAAATAAGTCAGACAAGAAATACAAATGCTATAATGCTATTCTGCTCATAAATAGAATCTTAAAAAATGAATAAACAAAAAGCAGAATCATGATTATAAGCAAAAAGAACAAACTGATGGTAGCCAGAGGGGAGGGAATGGGGAATTGGGAAAAATGGGTGAAGGGAAGAGGGAGATATAGGCCTCTAGTTATGGAATGAGTAAGTTATATAAATAAAAAGCAGAGTATAAGGCATATACTCAATGATATTGTAATAGCTATTAATGGGACAGATGATAAGTATACTTGTAGTGAACGTAACATAATGTATAAAATTACCAAATCACTAAGTTGTACACCTGAAACTAATGTAATATTGTGTAACATATACTCAAAAAAAAGTATTCCTTCCAACAAGCACACACTGTATTGTTTCGTAAAGAGTTCTGATAAATGTAGATAAATGTGTTTTTCCCACAGTGATATTTTGATATCTTTTAGAGGGTTACATTTCAAGCACTCTCTACTCATCTTACTGCTTACTCCAGCTTCCGTCCCATTCCCTCACTTGCATTATCATCTCCTCAAGGTCTTCCTCATTGACTACTGTTAGAGTAAATCAGGAGTCCTTGCTGGGATAAGGGAGATGAGGGTTTTTTAGGAGCACAGTATTCATAAGCAGGGCAACTTTAGAAAGGAGTTAATAAAAATAAACAAAAAGTAGAGTTCATGGGTGGACCTGTTTAATAAATGAAGGTGGAGCCAAGACTGAGTTAACACCCCAAACAGAAGATATATTCATATTTTGCTAAGAAGGGAGGGGCACCAATGGGCAGAAAAAAACCTATATTCTGTATTTTATGTAAAAATATATAATGTAGAAATATTCTGAAGGGCAATTTTATAGCCTATGTAATTCAAAGGTTTCAAAAATATCTTATTTATTTATTTGTTTGTTTGTTTGTTTATTTATTTATTTATTTGACAGAGAGAAACACAGCCAGAGATGGAACACAAGCAGGGAGAGTGAGAGAGGGAGAAGCAGGCTTCCCACAGAGCAGGGAGACGGATGTGGGACTCGATCCCAGATCTCTGGGATCATGACCTGAGCTGAAGGCAGTCGCTTAACCAACTGAGCCACCCAGGCTCCCCTTGAAAATATATTTTTTAAGTGTGAAGATTATGGTGTATCTTGTCAGATATTAATATGTTAAAGTGATTACTAAGGATCTTTTTCTAAATAATATTGATATTGAAGAAGGAGGTACAACCTAGTTTCGTAGTTCTCTCTGTTCTTAGAGTTCAACAACAATACAGGGTTTGCAACACTATTTACACATCTAGACAGATTTCTGTTGTGCAAAAGTATACCATCTTTTGAGGTAGAGAAGTTAGGTCAGAACCACTAGCACCAGTATCCTGATTTCTGGAAGAAATCCTCTGAACTCCAGCTAAATAGGCTCCTGGAAATCTTACTTATGTGATCTTAGACAAGTCAATGTCTCTGAGGCTCAACTTCTTCATCTAAAAAGAAGATCATGTTGATTATAATAGTACCTACTCTCAAACTGTTATTAGGATTAAATGAGTTAGTACATGAAAAAGATTTAGCAAATTTCCTGGCACAAAGTAAACACTATAAACATTGACTATGACATTTGAGTAAACAGGAAGACTCGGTTATGCCACTATGTCAAAGCCACACAGAGTTCGAGCACAGAGATATATGCAAAAGCGGCAAGTAGGCAGTCTGTGAAGACACAGTTCCCTGGTGGCCCATAACCACCACACTTGTGAGAAACTGTATTTATCTCTGTCTTCGATGATGGAGATTTATAATCAAAGAAACCCAGAACACATCACCAAAGTTACTGTCATAAAAATCAGAGTACCCACACCACATCTGTTACTTAGCCATCAGAAAGGATGAATATGCAGCTCTTGTATCAACGTGGATGGGACTACAGGAGAGTATGCTGAGTGAAATAAGTCAAAGAAGTGGCAAAAAAGTCACAGAAGTCTAATAAGTTTACTACCAGTGAAAGGGCTGTTTTATCTGGTTATTATCTAATCATTTGTTATGAACACATCCTCCAGAAAAATATATGTATATTTTAGTATTCTGAACACCAAGCCTTGTTTCAGTTTTGAATTTATAGTCAAATTTTCTAAACAAAACAGGTACTAATTTCATTTTTACGTTTCATTTAACAGAGAAGTTGCTTAGTACTTTCTAGAGTAGATCAAGAAGTTGGGCTGAATTTTTCAGTATAAGTGCTTTAAAAAAGAAACACTAAATTTTATTGTTTGACACTAAAAAATATAAACATAATTATTCTTTTGTTTTAAACAAACAGATTTATGTGTTTATACAACTTCATAATGATTTTAATGTAGTTTAGTATGATTTGTAACTTGTGTCAAAAATAAAGAGAATTAAGCTGTCAATGGTCTATCTTAATTCTTTATGAAATGGAACATTGTGGTCCACTGAACAGCTATTAATTAAGACAATCACTCATTTGGCATGTTTCAGCTACCAGTAAGATATGCAAATTTAGCAGAATGTGCTATCTCATTAATTAATATTATAAGCAGGAACTTTTTTCTCTCAATTAATTCACTTTATAATGGATAGTTATAATATAGCAATATTTTCAAATAGATTATGGAAGATTCTACTTATATTTGCGTGCCTGTGTGTATTTTTATAGTATATAATACTTTACTAGTATTATGAAGTGTTGAATGCATAATTACGTGAAAAAGGAACATTTCCTAAGGACAGGAGTCAAAGAGGCTAACAGCTTCTGACAATCAGACAAACCTCATAAAAAGAAAGACATTCAACAGTGAAAAGCTAGGAAACACAAAAATGAATAAATATGGTATGATTCCACTTATATAAAATGTCTAGAATGGGCAGGTTCACAGAGACAGAAAGGCTTAAGATTACCAGAGGCTGGGGAAAGGGAGAAATGGGTGAGTTTTTGCTTAATAGTTGTAGGGTTTTTGTTAGGGGTTATGAAAAAGTTGTGGAACTAGATTATGGTAATGCCTGCACAACATTGCAAAATCATCTTTGCCACTGGAGTATACACTTAAAAATGGTTGGAATGGCAAATTTTATTACACACAATTAAAAAATCACCTAATATGGCCCCTGGAGATCATAAGATTTGTAACTCCTGCTAGGTACTTAATTGTGTGATATTACTTAATTATTACAACAATCTTTAGAGTGAGAGTAGCTAAAGGAGACAAATGGGAAACAGTAGACATCATGAAAAGCCCTCTTTGCTTTCTATCCTAGAAATAAGGGAAGTTACAGGAGTTGTACTCTGAATCTAAGTATCTCCACTTTTTCAAAGTTTTAAAAAATTGAGGGGACCAGATTCTCTTTCCCACAACCTGGGGAATTTTGGAGGAGGAAAGTAAATTATAGCAATAAATATTCAGTGATTTTCCAGCCACACAAATATGCCTTGAAAGCCAAACAATATGGAGAGAGAGGGGATTTGCTAAATTATTTTATTTTTCTAATATGTTAAGTGACAAATCTGAAGGACTCTGCTTATAGAGTTACTCTATAGTGTAGATTCTGATAAAGTCCTTGCCCACCAATACAGCCTAGCTGAAATTGGGAAGAAAAAGAGTAGGTAAAAAAAAAGTGGAGGGGCACCTGGGTGGTTAAGCGTCTGCCTTCGGCTCAGGTCATGATCCCAGAGTCCCAGGATCGAGCCCCATATCAGGCTCCTTGCTCAGCAGGAAGCCTGCTTTTCCCTCTTTCTCTCTCCCCATGATTGTGTTCCCTCTCTAGCTGTGTTTCTCTCTGTCAAGTAGATGGAATCTTAAAAAAAAAAAAAAAAGTGGAATTTGTTTATAATACCCAGTGCCCCATGCAATCTATGCCCTCCTATATATCCATCACCAGGCTCACACATCCCCCCAGTCCCCTCCCTTGTAAAACTCTCTGTTTGTTTTCCAGAGTCCATAGTTTCTCATGGTTTGTCTCCCACTCAAATTTCTCCTCCTTCATTTTTCCCTTCTTCTAATGTCCTCCTTGTTATTCCTTATGTTCCATAATTAAGTGAAACCATATGATAATTGACTGCCTGTTTGTCTTATTTCACTCAGCATAATCTCCTCTAGTCCCATCAAAGTTGATGCAAGAGCTGCCTTTTCATCCTTTTTGATGGTTAAGTAATATTCCATTGTGTATATGGACTACATCTTCTTTATCCATTTATCTGTTGATGGGCATCTTGGCTCTTTCCACATTTTGGCTGTTGTTGACATTGCTGCTATGAACATTGGGGTGCATAATTTACAGATTTTAAAAGGTACCCTAATTCTGTTCCTGTGTTAGAGGGTCACATGTCTCCTATGTTTTATGAGCTACTCAGATAAGCAGATAAGGGCTCTTTAATAATAAGCAATGAAGTCCTCACCAGTTGGCTTATCTTCAACATATTGTGAGATATTGCAGTAATATGTGCCTGATAAGTGGATTTACAGTTACACCATTTTACCTCAATCAAGTACAATGCTTACGAAATAAATTGCTTAAACAATTAGTGCAGTGAAGCCATGCAATAGTGGTAATATCCACAATACAAGTACATGTGGACCACAAAACAAACAACAAGAAATTGACAGAATAAATACTCCTATTTTTTGTATGAATACACACTTCACCGTATTATAAATGAAGAAATAGCAATCTATTGACTTCTAACAAGAAGTAAAAAAATGGAGACTATCTTAAAAATGGATATTAGTTTTAGTCTCTTAACTAAACATTAAGTTTTTTGTGTCTTGAAATAATAGACATTAAATCATGATGCTGTCATTATTGGCAGATATTTTTAAAAGGTCAGTCATTTTATACTTATCTGATTTACTGTTTATGTTTGAATCACTTTAAATGAATCAAAAGATATATTTATATGTAAATAAATAAGATTATATGTGTATATATACATAAATAAAATTTATTTCTTATTACTATACTAATATAATTTCTGATAAGTACATAGACATTTTCCTGGACTGGACTGTGGCTATTTAACATTGGTAAGTAGTTGGTAAATGTACAGATATATTATAGTGGTACCCATGTATATTCTTCCTTTTATAATGAATTAAGAAGCCTCTAAAGTAAGCCTCTGAGACATAATTTTAATACAGAGAGTAGCCAGCTATTAGGTTTTTATGAACTCATATAATTTGCTGGAGTGTTATGTCCATTACTTGTATATACCAACCTGACTTTAAAAAAATTTTTTTCTGACCATTTGTCATATCAGTTTTTTATTTGTTAGCTGATTTTCTTGAAGTCCCTGAAAAGGAAAAGAAAAAATATTTGGGGCTGATTTCTATGCATTCCAGACTGATAAATTATTTTTAAAGTAGTGCAGTGAATTGAGAATGAGAATTTCCCCTTTTTTTTTAACCCATCCTCTGCACCAGCAAAGCAGTTTTATTGAAGTTCCACAAATTTCCTAAGTGTCAGTAATAAGCCTCAAAACTTTTGTGTGTGAAGTATAGTCTAAATCCATGTCTTTTTATGTCTTTCCATTTTTTTCCATCACAACATACACTGTGGGATGCAGTGGGTACATTGGTTCCCATGAAATCCCCTTGAATTCCTTTTATTATTTTAGATTCCCCAGTTTCCGTCTATGTTTTCTTTCAAAAGTGCACACCTGTAGCTCTCTTCAGATGGCAGCTGCTGCTGGTGTTTCTTTGCCTACTGGAATACAGAGAAAGACGTTTTGGGAATTTATCTTCCCACTGCCCCACCCCCCAAGAGACCCCTAGACATTCATTAAACAGGGCAAGATTATAAAAACTCGGTTCTGCTGCCTTAAGCCAGGACAAATTCTTGAGGCATAATTTACACTCCAGGGCATCTCTGCAGTGTCAGAGTAGAGCTATACTACCAAGACTACTTGAAATTGCACTTTTGCTTGGCCTCTCTCTCTTTTTCTTATTTCTGTATGCCTCCCCAATTCATAATCATTTTTTTCTTGGGTGCATTCCTTAATAAATACATTGCACATGAATTTTCAGCATATTTTGTTTTGTTTTGTTTGAGGAGTATTAGATCAAAAATGTTTAGAGACTATTGGTGTAAGGGAGAGAAACCAGTTTACCATTAAAGCTTAAGACAGGAACAATAGCATAACAAGATAAAGCAAAAACCAATGACAGTGGAAACTGCCCAGCATCAATCAACAGCACCACCATGACCATAACTACATGTATTTATAGCCCATAGAGATGTGACAAGAAAAGAGAGGTAGATAGAAATGTGAGAAGAGCAAAAATGTGTCCCAATTTCCCTTTTCAGCTTTTAAACAAGAGAAGCCCTATTTCCTGCTTTTCTGCTGGTGCAGGACATATCCTCTGAAAGCACACCAACTTAGGATGGTGAGTTATTGTGTCATTTGGTTTGTAGGATGATGAGTCAGTTTGATGGTTCTCCTTTGAGGATGCAATCAAATGAAGGCTGAGAATAGAGCATTTGAAGGCCCCTTTCACTACATTTCTGATGCCTGGTCTAGAATGGCTGGAACAGCTGAAGCCGGTGTGACCCCCCCACATGGCTAGTTTGAACTTTCTCACAGGGCAGTTTCAGGGTATTCATATTTCTCACACAATAGCTTGTTTTTTCCTGAGATAGCATTCTGAAAGACTAGGACAGAGGCTGCCATGCTTATTCTGGCCTAGATTCAGAAGTTTGGAAGTATCATTTCTGCCACTAATAAGTATATCATATGGACAGCCCAAACTGAATGATCTGAGACTTAGTTCATTTCCGGCCATTTTTGGATATGTGTTTAATAAAATGAAGGGAGTACAAAAAGCATGACACATTCACTTCGTTCCAGAATGGATTAGGACATCTGGAGGAGATCCTGAGCAGAAGTCCCACAACAAAATGGGATAATGCATATTAGATGAGAGAAGAGAGCACAATGGTTAGGCCCTAGTTGGCACATCTGTATCCCCTTCAGTTCCTTTGAGATGTGGATTCTGAAACCTAGAGCCCATGGGTCTATCAGGGCCCCTGTTAGGGTGGAGATAAATGATTTTGCAGCAGAGGGGCAAGGTGGATAATCTTAGCATTGCTAGATGGAGGATATAACAACCCTCAGATACCTGCAAATGGGTAGGAGTCAAGGGGAAACAAATTCAGCAAAGGGGTGACTAGAGCTCTCCAAGAGCATAGCATAAGGCAAATGAATAGATCAGCACAAAAAGCAAGCAGTGAATGCAGGGACTCAGCAGCCAAGAGACATTGCTTTGGACATACACAAACAAAGACAACTTAGTGGCCCAGGGACCTCATTTTTCTTTATAATCAGATCATGCAAGCCAAACATCTCTCTCCTCTATACCCAATTTACCCCCTACCCCCACCCCCCAAGCCTCTGGGAATCTAACATCCTAATTTCCATCCTCAAATAACTAATTTGTCCCTTATTGAGTTGAAAATGGGGTTTCTTATTGCTCTAGATAGCCTGGATTTGGTGAGAAAGGAATTAAATTTCACAGATAGGAAATCTGAGGCTTGGAAAGGTTAACTATTCTGTCAAGTTCACATAACTAGTAACAGGAAGGATCTGGTATTCAAATTCAAGTCAGCTGCCTCACCCTATGTTCTTTCCATTTTACTATACTATCTCCAATATTTACTTCACTGAAAGGTGCGATTGAAATACAATTTTCAGAAATTCATCATTTTTTAATCTTCACTTTTCACCAACAAATACATTTTCTGGTTGTGATGACTGTAATCTGAAAACAGCTACATATTAATAAAAACTGACACTGATTTGTTTTTAGGTGTTTTTTTATGCAGTGTGAATGAAGTCAGCTGTGTAAAAATGACAGGAGAAAGAATTTCTTATGGCTCATTAGTAGAACATATAGCAGCAATCAATTGTTTGTATTTAATAGTCACCACACATTCAGGATAAAGATTTATTTCAGCAACAGAATTAAACTGGAAAAAACAGGTAAGACACAAAGGATTAGAGGGAAGGGATGGCAAAAAGAATCAAGTTTTCACTAAGTCACATGGATTTTAAAATTATATGCATGTCTAAGTTAAATCAGAAGTATTTTTAACCATCTTCATGTGTCCTCCCTTCCAAAATCCTAGTTTTACTATGATTTCAGTAATATAAGGTGTCAAAGATATTAGTTATAAAATTGATTTTAGGGATACCCTTGCAGTGCAACAACAACAAAATGATGATTTAATAGCTAGCATCTTTTAAATACTTTCTATGTCCTGCACATCATATGCATCTCTTCACACCAATTAATTCATTTAATTTTAACACTTTTTTGTAGTTATTAGAATTTCCATGATGAGAAAATGAGGCACAGCAAAATTAAATAAATTGTATTAGATGACACATGTCTTTGAAGTGGTGGAGTTGGGATATGAACTCCAGTAGTCTTGCCTCACAGTCTACTCTCTTAATCCACTGTACTAGACTACTTTCTACCTAGACTACTGTTTTTTTGAATAATACTTTAAATGTGTTTTTCCCCTAAATCTGATCAGCACATTCATACACACAAATATGTAAATATTTTCAATAATTCTTTTGCTATTGAAAACAATTACTTTGGGGCACCTGGGTGGCTCAGTCAGCTAGGCGGTGAGAAAGGAATTAGGGTCCCAGGGTCCTGCAATTGAGCCCTGCGTCAGGCTCCCTGCTTAGCAAGGAGCCTACTTCTCCTTCTCCTTGCCCTCTGCTCATGTGTTCTCTCAAGTAAGTGAAATCTAAAAAAAATAATAATAATTACTTTGCATTTAAAAATGAAATCTTATGTAACAGATAGAAGAACAGATCCAGAGAGTAGACAGGGTGAGCGCACAGATAGTGAAGACTCCACATCTTCTGTAAGATTTGGAAGGCCAGGAAAGTAGTGTTGATATGCCTTGGGATAGAAGCATAAAGGGAACAGCCTTAGGATATGTGGTAACAATTTTAACAGGCTTTGAGCCAGAAATTCTTCTCTGACCAGATATGCTCTTCATAGGATCCATAGCATCTACCTTGAAAGAATTTAAGGTGTCCAAGAACATAGAAATATGTTGGATTTTTAGGAAGATACGTTCTGTTAATACTATTTCAAGAACTCTTTGTGATAGAAAGGAGACATGGACGTACACAGTAGCTATTTGATTTGCCTCTCAGTGAAACTGCCGTTTTCACAAATTATTACTCACATGGGGTCCTAGTGCTCCCAAAGCAGGACTGTACCTCTCTTCAGTTGCCTTAAGGGCCACTGTAGTTATGTAAATTATTCAGAGAACATTTTTTTTTTTTTTTAATCTGCAGTCTCCAAACTACTAACACATTCATTCATTCAACACAAACTTACTAAATGCCTACTTGGTGCTGAGCAATGTTCTTTGTGCTTGGAAAACAGTGAACAAGGAGACAAAAAATGTCTGCCTTCATCAAGTTTATTTCTAATGGGAAGGGAAAGCTCACTAGCAATGAAAATGTATTTTAGAAGATGACAAGCGGGGGCGCCTGGGTGGCTCAGTTAGTTAAGCATCTGCTTTTGGCTCAGGTCATGATCCCAGTGTCCTGGGATCGAGCCCCATTCTGAGTTGGGCTCCCCACTCAGCAGGGAGCATGCTTCCTCCTTCCTCCTCTACTCTTGCCCCTGCTTGTGCTCTCTTGCTCTCTCTGTCAAATAAATAAAATCTTAAAAGATGACAAGTGTATGAAAAATTATAAAGGGAGGTAATCAGGTGTGCTGAGGGTGGAGGTAGAAGGAATTTAAAGCAGAGTGGTCAAAGTAGGTCTTACACATGAAGTGATGCTAAGGCAGATAAAGTGAAAACAGAGCACAAGGGTTGACGAGATAATGGGAAACCAGATCATAACAAATTTTGGGAGTGTTGTATATTTCAGTTGTCCCTCTAGATATAATTCCCACTGTTCTTCTTCCTGATATATTCCCCTAACTTATAGACTATCATACTAACTGTTCCTTCCACCTGGAATGCTTTTTTCAATATTTCTTTACATAGCTGATGGCATCTCACATCCAGGCCCTTGCTCAAACATAACCTCTTCAGACCATACCTCCAACTCTGATCACTGTCTCTCATTACTCTTTCTAATGTGTTTTGTTGTCTTTTTTTCCAAACACTTTATTCTGTGTTCATATTGTTTATCATAGGGGGTAATTGTTATTCTCCTACTTAAATATAAGTCATATAAGATCAAATGTATTTTTTTTTCTATGTGCTGCTGTTTTCCCCATACCCAGACATGTGTCTGGAACATAGTAGATCATGAATGAATAAAAGAAGGGAGGAAGGAAAGAAGGAAGGGAGGGATGGAGGGAGGGAGAGAAACATATTATTAACCCAGACTCTTATTTCACTCTGCATCCAATGTGTACTATACCTTTTATTATCCTCTAAATTGGTAATATAACATCTTTATAATAAGTACAGAGATACAATCACTTTTAAATAAAGTTCATCAGGGTTCATTACACTTACATCTCACACATATGGTCAGAATTAAGTCACTCAAATTCAGCTAAACATTTTTGGTTTGACACATACATGTTGTCAGAAATATTTGCGTATGTTTAGAAATATAATTATATGTATATATTGGATATATACTAAATTTACTAAAAATTGTGTTGGAACTACCAAAACATGGTTGTATGACTTTAACATTTCAAACTGTAAAATATTTAATATTTTAAGCTAGGTGATTTAAGTCATGTTTGTTGCAATAGACAACTTCATTAGATACTGTTTGTATGTCACTATGAATAATGAATATTTATTATGTACCATGTGGTATATAAAACAATTTATAATTATTTCAGCTAATCCTTGCAAAGATCCACTATGATAGGTACAGTCATCTTCCAGTTGCATATGAGGAAACAGAGACTCCATAAAGGATCTGCTCGAAGTTACACATCTATTAGGTGGTAGATTTGGAATTTGACTCCAGGTTTTTCTGTCTTTAGACTTACCTTTTTTTAATAAGGTCATTAGTCATAATTGATCCCATCCCTTATCCCCTTTGCCATTAAATAAAAAATTTTTTTCTGTTGTTTTTAATACCATGTTAAGTGCTTTACTAGCCAGTGCCTCCTCCTATCCGATACTTTCCTCTCATACTCTAACATAAGTAATATTTTTAACTAATTAGGATTTAAGACCCATTGATCATACTGACTTTTACGGTTCTTTACTAATCTCATGCCTACTTTCCCACTATTACCCAGCATATAGTTCATGATTCATTACTAATATCACTCCCTTGAATACATCTTCAACTCCTTTGCTTGCCTCCCTACCTCCCTCCCTCTGTCTCTCTGTCTCTGTATCTCTATCTCTCTGTTTCTCTCTCTTCTTTTAGTGCTCACCTAATAAAGCCCAGTGCTTAATAAATAAAACTCTTGGGCTGGACTATACCTGCAGCCATACAGCTAAACTGATGCTAGAGAAAAGAACAAAGCCACTTTGACTTTGATTAATTCACCATCACTAATACCACGTGACTCCCTATGCTCCACAAGAAGTGAGACCATATAATATTGATTCTCTCTGCTTGGCTTATTTCACTCAGCATAATATCTTCCAGTCCCATCCGTGTGGATACAAAAGTTGGGTATTCATCCTTTCTGATGGTGATGTAATAATTCCATCCTATATATGGACCATGTCTTCTTTATCCATTCATCTGTTGAAGGGCATCTTGGCTCTTTCCACAATTTGGTGATTGTGGCCATTGCTGTGATGAACATTAGGGTGCACATGGCCCTTCTTTTCACTACATCTGCATCTTTGGGATATATACCCCGTAGTACAATTGCAGGGTAGCTGCAATTGTAGGGTAGCTCTATTTTTAATTTTTTTAAGGAATCTCCACACTGTTTTCCAAAGTGGCTGCACAACTTGCATTCCCACCAAGAATGTAAGAGGGTTCCCCTTTATCCATATCCTCTCCAACACTTGTTTCCTGTCCTGTTTATTTTGGCCATTCTAACTGGTGCAAGGTGGTATCTCAATATAGTTTTGATTTGAATTTCCCTAATGGCTAATGATGATGAACATTTTTTTCTTGTGTCTGTTAGCCATTTTTTCTATGGAGAAGTGTCTGTTCATGTCTTCTGCTCATTTTTTGATGTGATCATCTTTTTTGGGGGTATTGAGTTTGAGGAGTTCTTTATAGATCTTGGATATCAGCCCTTTGTCTATAGTGTCATTTGTGAATATCTTTTCCCATTCTGTGGGATTTTGTTTTGTTGATTGTTTCCTTTGCTGTGCAGAAGCTTTTTATTTTGATGAAGTACCAAAAGTTCATTTTCACTTTTGTTTCCTTTGCCTTTGGAGACACCCCTTTATTTTTTTAAAGATTTTTTAAAATTTTATTTATTCAATTTTTCAAGACACCCTTTATTTTTTAAAAGATTTTTAAAAATTTTATTTATTGATCTGACAGGGAGAGAAAGAGAGCACAAGTAGGCAGAGCAGTAGACAGAGGGAGAGGGAGAAGCAGGTTCCCTACTGAGTTGGGAGCCCAATAAGAATCATGACCTGAGCTGAAGACAGACATTTAACCAGCTGAGTCATCCACGTGCCCCCAGAACACTTCCTTTAAAGACTACTCTCAAAACTGTAGCCAGAATGATCTTTTTAAAACCTAATGGGGTCTGCTGGTCATTTCTCCAGTCAAAACCCTATTTGCCATACTCCACTTTATATTTTTCCACATTACAAATTGAAATCAAGTTTGTTAAGGAATCAAATAGCTTGTCAGTTGGTAATATACAGAGAATAATTGCAGTGTGCTAAACGAAAATATTGTATAAACATTTGAAGCATGAATGTTGCACTGAAAACTGTATTTGAGCATAGAATTAAGTTGTTGTTATTATGTAGTTTTATATCTTCTAAAGCATGAAAGTATTAATCAGCTCTGGAATGCTAGATTAAGCAGATATTAAATAGTAAAAAGAAGAGTACAATCTTAGATGAAAACTAATAGAATCTGTGATGTCTTCTTCTTAATAACATTTACCTTGACTGTGAGTGACATTTAAAAAAAATATTCACTTGTTTAAAGATAATATATAATCCTTTAACTCTGAATCTTTGCTTAATACCATGTTCTCACTATGGATAGTTAAATTATTTTCAAATTCTTCTAGAAATAGCTTCTGTAAAAAAACATTTTTTTATCCATTCTGTAGATATTTGTTCATTATGTGTAGATAATGGGATTTCAAAAATACAAAGATGGGATATAATTACATCTCTCAGTGAGCTCTCAGTATAGTATGCTGTATAGTCTGATAAATGTTAAAATGCAGGTATAAACTAGTGTGACATAAATACACAGGGAAGAAAGTCTTAATTCATTCTTCTGGAATAAATTCTAGAATTCCTATATTCCTTCCCAAATGAGACAATTTACTCACATGGATAAGCAGGATATAGCAGAAGGGAAGCTGAATACATAAGCACAGGGATTTTAGAGATAATGGTTTATTGTGGAAGATACTGTTAGTACAACAGAATATTGAAAATTTAGAAAAGCTTAGGATGGAAATGAGACCAAGCAGACAGTAGGAATCATATTACATAAGCTTTAATTGCTCCCTTAAAGATTTTACTCTTTATCCTAAAGATGATGATGGTTAGCCATATTTATCCTTAAAAGAAAAAAATAATGTTTTCCTAACATAAAATACTGGTCTGGCTACAAAGTAACTGGTGCTAGGAATATCAATTAGAAGGCAATTGCCAGCTTTAGAAGGGGAGATCTAAGTGCCTGAATTAAATGTCTGGCTATGAAAAGGTAAGAGTGAAGGACTTCTTGAGCTAATAAGTAAAATAGGTAAAGATCTATCAAACTCGGTAAATCCAGGAAGCTGGGATGACGGGTGAGAACAATCTAGGAAGCTCCCTTTCTTCCAATTTAGGTGAATGGATGCATTGGCATCCCTAAATGCAAGGATGTGTTCTTAACTGAGGTAGGAAAGCTGAGAGACAAGCTAGAACTTCAGTTATCTAGTGTCACTGTAGAATAAACCTCTTAGTGTCACAAAACAACCACCGTTCTTTTATGGTCATGGTTTCCGTGGGTGAGGAATTCGGAAAGGATCCAGCAGGAATGGTTTGTGTCTGTTGTATGATGTCCGCGGCTTCAGGTGGGAAGATTTGAAAGGCTAGGATGACTGACTGGAATGTCTGAAATGATCTGGAGCAATTTTTTTTTTTTTTTTTTGGTCTCAAAACACTTTCACATGTTTATAAAATTTATTGAGAACCAAAGTGCAGTATTTGTTTATGCAGATTATAACATTGATATTCACCATATTAAGAATTAAAACAAATTTTATACCTATCTTTAATTTATTTAAAAGTTATAATAAACTCTTTAATTGATGTCATCTATAACTTTTTAAATAAAAAGCTTATTTTTTGGGTACCTGGGTGGCTCAGTGGGTTAAAGCCTCTGCCTTCAGCTCAGGTCATGATCTCAGGGTCCTGGGATCCAAGCCCGCATGGGGCTCTCTGCTCAGCAGGGAGCCTCCTTCCTCTTCTCTCTCTGCCTGCCTGGGATCTGTCTCTCTGTCAAATAAATAAATAAAATCTTTAAAAAAATATTTAAAAAAGCTTATTTTCCAAAACAGAAAAAAAAATATGAAAGGAGTGGCTTTGTTTTGCATTTTTGCAAAACCTTTTAATTTTGCACTTAATAAAATACATTGTTTCTCATATCTGCTATGTTCCATGCTACAGTATGTTATTTTAATTGAAGGGTACAAAAAAAATCTGACCTTACACAGTTATAAAGTTGAAAAAGGGAGGAATATTTTAATAGCCTCTTCAGATAATTGAGACTAGTTTCCTTCAATACTGCACCAAAACTGGGCAAGAAGTATTTTCTTCAAGTTCAGTTGCAGTATGGATTCTGAGACTGTTATCAGTGAACTTTTTGCACTGTTACATTAAAATCCATTGATATATATTGTACTTTGAATGGATCTTTTACCTTTGAATTATTTTTATAATGTACACAAGTCTTTAGGAAAATATGGCTTCATTAAGCTATGCAGATCTTGCAAATGTGGATACATTTCATTATAAAAATAAAAATGACATTTATTAAAATCATCACCCATCTTATCAGAAAAGTCTCAGGAAGCTGTTAAGCTGATGGGGATAGATAAAAACTCAAAACTTATCATTGGCAATCAATACTGTCAATGTGTTCCTGGAAATGATTCTTTCTTTTTTGAGAAAATATTTTTCAGAAACCTAATGATGAGTAACCATAGTTTTTTCAGTCATTCTTTCATGGAAAATGGTGTTGTATGGAAGAAGCACATAGTAGCTCAGTCACACAAGTGCCTTTCCTAGAGACAAGTATCATACTTCAGTATGCAGCAAGGTACTTTATGCATATTTCCCATCTTATCACATAGAATATTAAAAATATGAGTACTAAATTATTGTGATATGATAAAATTAATATTTTTTTCTGCATCGCCACAGATATTCTTAAGTGAAAATGACTTCTTTTCTGTAAGTATATACCTCCACCTCTCCATAGGACAAAGAATTTATAGCCATGTTTTAAAATTTCCATAGGCTGATTTTGGCATAAATTATTTACATTCCTCCAAAGACCTCTATCAAAGTCTTATCCTATCAGAAAATCAAGTTCAAGGTGGAGGATCTTATCTAAATCAGGTGTAGGTGTGGATGAGGTTTGGTTCTTTAGTAAATGCCTCTTGATTTGAAAACTTACCCAAGAACGGTTCTCTGTTCCACGATGACCTAGCAACACAATAATTGTCAGACATAGGATAGTGTTTTAAGAAAAAAATTAACAAAGTAAATTTGAAGGTCAATTGGCTTTATTAAATGATTCATGGATCAGGCAGCATTCCATTTAGTAATTATAGGGGAGTTCCAGGCACGTTCTACAAAATGAAAGGTTTTCATAGGAAGAAGGGTGAGACAGTTAAGTGATTAGCAAAACAGAAGGATTGTTTTGGGTAAGGTTTCTTTTCCTTAGTGGGGAGAGCAGAGGGTCTTATCATGCAGAGAGAGCCCAAGTGGTAGATTCATTCATCCAAAAATTCCTGACTGACTAGTGAAGACTGCATTTGGGAGAAGGGTGTTGAAACTACAATTCCCTTCTGTATTAAGTCCTGGTTTGAGAATTCAGCCTAAGTGATGTCATGTTGGGCCTTTGATTTTCTTTATAACACTAGCATAATTGATATTTCAGTTTTAAAAGAGGAAAATGAGAGGCACACAACAGACACTCATCATTAAGAATGCTGAAACTTGACAGTGTTCTCTGCAGTTCCTTGAATAGGGTCCCTTAATGCTCTACTGGTACTACTAGACTTTTATTTGTCAGTTAATTTTTCCTTTTGCATAGGAAGTGGCCTGTGTTTGTAGCTGGATAATTTTCTCAGCCACTTTTTGCCCATAGAAATTTTGGGGTTCAAAGGGTTCTTTTTGTTTTATTTCAAGTCTGGCTTTTCAGCTATTCAACTGATAATTAAATGGAATGATCAAGTATGTACTTATATGCAATACTAGACCCTCTATTTATTGAGTACCTAATATGTGAGGGCAATGTTAGCCACTGCAATATAGAATTTAATAGGTTGGGCATGGTTCCTGCCCTCCTGTAGGGTAGAATCTAGTTTGAGAGCCTCCGTCTTTGAGATTCAGGCCATGAAACAAAAATGCAGTTTTCTGCAGAACATAGATCTGAAGAATAGACCTATTCTGGAGAATCAAAGAAGGCTTCATTAAAGAGGTGACACTTCAGCTCTGAAGGATGAGTAAAAATTAACTTTGAAATGTTCACTAATAAAGAAATACATGAAACACATGAAAAATTCACAGAATTATTACTTGTCAGGAAGCTCCAAATTAAAATAGGGTGTCTGGGTGGCTCAGTCAGTTAAGTGATTGACTTTTGGTTTTCAGCTCAGGTCATGATCTCAGGGTTGTGAGATCAAGCCTGAGTTGGGGCTCTGCACTGGGTGTGGAGCCTGCTTAAGATTTTCTCTCTCCCTTTTCCTCTGCCATTCCTCCTTGCTCCTCCAATCACATCCTCTCTCTCTTTCTCCCTTAAAAAAAAAAAAAAAATCACAGTGCAATACCAACACACAATGACTACAATAACAATTACCACCAATGCCAAGTGTTGCTGAGAGTAGCTGGACTTCCATTCACGGCTTCCATTCATGGACTTCCATTCATGGACTTCCATATAACAGTATAAACTGTTAAAACCCCTTTCAAATACTCTTTGCTGGTATCTTCTTAATATGGACTTACATATACCTAATGACCCAAAAATTCCTCTTTTAGGTAGAAGCCCAATAGAAATGCCTACATATGTTTACTCTGCTAAAGAATGTTTAGAGCAGCATTATTTGTTAATTTTCTAAACTTGAAACTACCCAAAGGTACATCGATAACAGAAAGGATAATGAAATGGGTTACATTTTTTTTTTTATCATGTGTTGCTATAAAGAAATAAAAATGAATTACAACCACATTTGGAAATATGCTTGAAATTTACAAACATAATGAAAGAAGCCCAACATTAAATAGTACATTCTGTATGATTCCATTTGAATGACATTCAAAAAGGAGCAAGAAAATCCACAAAAAAAACATGATCTGTTCCTGTATTGGTGCTATATATATTTGGGTATTAAATTGATGCCTTCTGATAGCTCAATATGGCATTTTTATTTTTTAATATAAATCTAAAGCAACCCAAAAACTGCATGCCTTTATTATCATCTCTTGCATCAAGCAAATGTAGAGGGGATAGATTTTCTTCTCTTCCCATTGCAGAAATAGTCATTAGTATGATTTCATCCTTAGACAACTAAATCTGTATACAGCTGTATTGCCATGATGATATTGGTAAGCACACCTATGCTCACATGAATGATTATTTCTCATCATTTGATCTCTAACGTAGAATAAAAGTTACTGTTGAAATAAATAAGAATAAAGAACACGGCTTCTGGTTATGGGCCTAGTGCCTATGATTAAATATTTAACAAGGTTCCATTGGAAGCCTACATTTTCAGGGATTTATTGTTCTGATATAAAATTCACTGGGATTAAACTAGGCAGACGGCAACTTTTTATTTTCTAAATCTAGTTTAAATTGGTTTGCCTGTTTTATATTATGAGAGTTTAAAGGGAAAACAAAACAAAACAAAACATGGTATTTCTTTTCTTCCATTATATCTGAACTTCTTTTACTCAGAGCCTGTCTGAATTTAAAAAGTAATAATAATAAAATAAAAATATAGGTTTATAGACATGCATTTCATGATGGAAAACAAGAGTATGAGATAAGTTTCTGATAATTGGATGGGTTTTCAACTAACTGTATTGGCTTCTTTTTCGCCAAGAATTGTGTGCCATTTGTAAGCACGGGCTTATTGTGATATAGAGTATTTAGTACCATTTCCACTCTCCATCAATTGATTTTATCTCCACAAGTAGGTTGATTAATCTTTCTTTTTTGGGGTATTTGCAACTCCTGGCTTTTAATTTGCCTTAGCAATGGAAAAGATGTTTGTAATGGTATGGATTTTTTTTTCCTCAGAAATCTAACACTTCCATGCAGTGTCCTTTTTAAATAATTAATTCAAATAGCTCTGAGCTTAAGAAAACAATTTGATCCCTTCATTTTAAATTAAAAGTATAAACTAGATAGGACAATTAAAGAACATTCTGACATTGATATCATCTATAAAACAAGGGAGCAAATACAGGAGAATCAAGAATATGATTAGAGTGTGTATAAACTTGTCACCAGTTCTCACTAACTAGACCAAGATGCTCATTGTGATATTTGGAAGTAAAAGTGTACTATATAATAATAATTTCTTATACAGTAACAAGGGCAGGAAGCTCAATGTGACTAGAAATGTTATCAGAAGAAGAAATTAGAAAGCTGAAATAAATTAAATATAAAGGTGGATCATTTGGGAAGAGAAGAAAAAAGAGTGAAGGAATCAAGTTCATTCTAAAAGTTTGAGTTCAAATACTCATTAAGATAGTGAAAAAGCATATAGAAAAAGAAATGTCCAGATGAGGAAGGAGTTGGTAGATGGAATTAGTTTGCCAGAAAGACTATCCTGTGCAGCCAACATGGTGTTAAAACTGGGAATGAAACTTGGGAGAGGTCAAGACTGAAGATGTAGAGTTGGAGATCACCTGTGCAGAGGAGGCATTAGATAAACTGGCCCAGGACCTGAGGGATTAATTATAGAGCAGAGCATTAAATGAACTTATTCATTCTAGAATGCCTGTATTAAGTGTTGAGGGGAGGGGGAGAGAAACTGGAAAAGTTAGAAAATAAGTTAATCGAAGAATGAGGAGAGCTGAGAAAAAAAAAATTGTCCAAGTGTATGCTACTATAGTCTGTAAGGTAGGCTGGCATAGATGTGCGGGGCCTCTTCTGGACTAACAGACTGTGCTGGGTGATGCCCAATACACAATGATGAAAACAATCTGGTTCCTTATTTAAAGAAGCTTATAATGGCAAAGAGAATTATAAATTGGAGGTTTTCTAGATATAATTTCTTTATAGCAACCATTTGATGATGACCACATTAGAAGAGATAGCAGGAGAAATATTAGATTTGAAAATGAGGAAGGGTTTACTCTTTTTAAATGCATAGTTTGTAAACCTATTTTCTTTATAGCAGATGTGAATTTCATATACAATTTCCTGAGTCAAAGTATTTTTCCATTTGGCTTTAGGGGAGATAATCGAATGCAAAGATCTGCCGAACTCTGGAGGCAATTAACATCTGATTTAAATTTAGTCTTTCATGGAATTTGGGTGATTAGACTACCACTTAGCGGGAATATATCCATCGGATATCCAGGGTGCAAGCACACCTATTATCACTACAGCTGATTTGCACATGTCACTGCTGCTTCACATAAATAAAACAATGAAATGGATAAATAGGATGTCAGAAGTTTATTATGAGTTTATTATGAAAATGTAATTGTAGGGTGTTTTAATGATTTGCACATTTCTTCAGAAATTAATACAATATATTTGTTAAAATGACATAGTAACATTTAAAGAAAACATGCTCAGAAAGTAGTAGTCATTATGGAATGTAACATTCATGTACAAATTAAAGTGTTTTTCCTTATTATTCGTATAAAACTTTTTTTTGCATTTTTATTTTTTATTTTTTATTTTTTTCAGTGTTCCAAGATTCATTCCCCATTCCCCACACCCAGTGCTCCATGCAATAGGTGCCCTCAGTACCCACCACCAGGCTCTCCCATCCCCCCACCCCTTCCCTCCAAGTCCCTCAGTTTGTTTCTGTGTCCAAAGTCTCTCTTGTTTCGTTTCTCTCCCTGAATTACCCTACTTCCCATTTCCTTTCCTTCTCTTACTGTCTTCTATATTACCCCTTATGCACCACAAGTAAGTGAAACCATTTGATGCTTGACTTTCTCTACTTGGCTTATTTCACTCAGCATAATCTCTTCCAATCCAGTCCATTTTGCTACAAAAGTTGGATATTCTTCCTTTCTGATGGAGGTGTAGTATTCCATTGTATATATGCACCACATCTTCTTTATCCATTCATCTGTTGAAGGGCACCTTGGCTCTTTCCATAGTTTGGCAATTGTGACCATTGCTGCAATGAACATTGGGGTACATATGGCCCTTCTTTTCACTACATCTGTATCTTTGGGGTAAATGCCCAGTAGTGCAATTTGTTTTACAGAAAATGAGTGATCAGGCTGGAAAATGAAAAATACAAATGAACAGTTGGAAAATACTCATAAAAATGATGCCAAAAATATAGAAAATTTATTTCTTTTAAAAACACATAATAGTGGGGCACCTGGGTGGCTCAGTCACTTAAACGTCTGCCTTCAGCTCAAAACATGATGTCCTGGGATGGAGCCCAAGTCAGGCTCTCTGCTTAGCAGGGAGTCTGCTTCCCCTTTTTCCTTACCCTCAGCCCCTCCCCCTTCACTCATGCTCTCCCTCTCTCAAAAAATTAAGTAAAAAAATTCTAAAAAAAAAAAAAGATACTAGTAAATCCAAAAGACAAAGTGACAAACCATATATTTTCATCTTTTTATGTTATAGTTGAATTATGATAGGGCATATATAATCTGTGTAACAAATATTTCCTATGAAGGCCAAGGGAAATATTTTTTAAAATTACCATTTCTTTAAAGATTTATTTATTTATGGGGCACCTGGAATGCTCAGTTGGTTAAGTGACTGCCTTCGGCTCAGGTCATGATCCCGGCGACCCAGGATTGAGTCCCACATCGTGCTCTCTGCTCAGCGGGAAGCCTGCTTCTCCCTCTCTCACTCCCCCTGCTTGTGTTCCCTCTCTGGCCTGTGTTTCTCTCTGTCAAATAAATAAAATCTTAAAAAAAAAAAAAGATTTATTTATTTATTTGAGAGAGTGAGAGAGTGTGTGCACAAGTGGATGGAGAGGCAGAGAGAGAGAGGAAAAAGATCTCAAGCAGACTCCCCACTGAGCGTGGAGCCCAGGCGGGGCTTGATCTCCTGGCCTTGACATCATGACTTAAACAGAAACCAAAGAGCAGGATCTACTGAGCCACCCAGGTACCCCTAAAAACCACCATTTTTATAGAATGTGGAGGAAAACTATTGACAAACAACATCATTGATGATAAGATTAGCATCAAATAGACATTTCAGAACATATATTCAGCATTGGTTGTTAAGAACTATTTTGTGCGTACTATACTATCTCTTGAGAGTCTATTTTAAGACATTAAATTATGATAATATGATAAAGTAGAAAAAAATAAAAGAACATATAAAACTTTTTTTTAAATAGTCATAGCATTAAGCCAGATACAAATAGTATATTACATGAGGTCCCTCATACATGGCTTCTCTTAACACAAGACCGATAAGAAATGACATATCAGGATACACAATGGAAGGTGAAATGGTATAATTGAGTGTTTAAGCAAAATTGCACTGGATAATGTTAAATAGGCAAAAGAAACTTGATTTAAAGTTATTGTAATAGAAGAGTGAGAATAGAACTCAGTCTGAACTCAACTCTGCCAAGGTTTTTAAGAGCTTCAATAAGATGAATCAGGTCATAGGCCATTTGTGTTTGCCAATTGAGTTTATCCAAAGGAAAAGTAATCTTTCTCTTATCTTTATGATAGGAGATAATTTAATAACTTGAAGCAATGAGCTCTGCAGAATTTAGGCTTCTACCCTCCCCAAAACTGAGAAATAGAGGTGTTATCTTCCTTGATGATGACATTGCAAATAGATGGTTCCCAGGTCCTTAAGAAAGACATCCCTGGTCCATCAAACTGCTAAGAGATGTTGAAAAAGACTTACATCTTAAAGGGTTAGAGAAGATTTATAATTACAAGTTTTCTAAATGCTCTAAAGAAAGAGAAGTGAAAAATGTAGAGTCTAAAAGAAGCCTGTCTAAATGTTCATGAGACTAAGGGGAACATTTTAAGGCCTTCTCGGTCATCAGGAACCCACATTCATGAGGATCCAGCACCTCAGATGTCCCTAAAGGGAACATTTCTTGAATGAAGGAACAAATCAAAAATCAGGATATTGATTCATTATTGCTGCTATAACATAAAGCAGTATTTCTCACCCTTTTTCCATATTATGACACACATAGAAAATGCTAATATTTGAATGTCTCTTTGGGTTAAGTCAACTCACAGTCAGATTGGACCTACTGAGCCCCCAGACCCAACCCAGCTACCCTGAGGTTACACAATTGCACTCCTATAATTTCTATCAAAAGGTTAGAATAGTGAAAAAAAATTTTTTTTTTCATTTAAAGAGGTCATGGTTGGGGCGGCGCCTGGGTGGTTCAGTTGGTTAAGCGACTGCCTTCGACTCAGGTCATGATCCCGGAGACCTGGGATCAAGTCCCACATCGGGCTCCCTGCTCAGTGGGAAGCCTGCTTCTCCCTCTCTCACTCCCCCTGCTTGTGTTCCCTCTCTCGCTGTGTTTCTCACTGTCAAATAAATAAAAAATATTAAATAAAATAAAATAAAATAAAATAAAATAAAATAAAATAAAATAAAATAAAATAAAATAAAAAGGTCATGGTTGAGATGATAAAAGTTGATATCCATACATTTAGTTCAACTTCTAAGAGGCAGTGAAATCCTTAAGCAGCCAGAGTACCAGGGTTAGTACCATCCAGAATTTATAATTAGATCCTACACATAGCAAAGGGGGATACAATTTATTTGGTACAACCAGGGAAAACTGTTCCCAAACCTGATGAATTTTTCTTTCCCACTGGTTGTTTAGATGCAAGACTATTTTTCCCTTTGCCTTTTATCTCCAAGGTCATTGAAAAATGTTTTGACTAGAGCATGATACTGGGATGAAGCAACTGATATCTAAATTCACCCGTTCATATATGATTGAACTTTCAGTGAGAATATCCAATAGATATTCCTCAACATTTCTTATTTAGAGGAGTAAGTAGTAAAGTGACCTTGCAAGTTAATGAAAATAACACATTATTTTTCTCATCACTATTACTCCTTTGTAAGTAGAAGGATGCCTCAGCTGTCTGTCTTATTACTGGTCCTCACTTTTCTTCCTCCAGTTTGGCCTCTTCCAAACTGTCTTCCAAACTATCTATCCCGACACCTCTTCTCATCCTCTCTTGGTACACACTGTCTGTTCCAGCTACACATAGATCCTCAGCGTATACTTACACACGGTCTCAATCCTTAGGCCTTGTCTTTCCCAAAACATTTTGCCCTTTCCTTCAGCCTATCCAAATGCCAAACCATAACTCAACACCTAGACTGACTTCCTTCAGTAAGCTTTCTTTTATTGCTCCATCTTTCCCTGGTCTCTCGTCTTCAAATATTTTTTGGCTGTTCCTGCCTGTAGAATTTGTTTTAGCATTTCGTTCAACATTGACACAAGGTAGATAATGATGTTCCATAGGTTTATGTTACATCTACAAAATGAGATTATTTTTTTAGAAGGCGCTAGTATTTCTTTGCCTTTCTTCTCATCACAGGATTTTGATGCATACCTCTTGAATTAAAAACAAATAAAAAAAACCTGAATGGCATCACAATACATTTACTTTAATAAAATTTAGCAATAATAGCACTGTGATGAATAGTCTTAAAGTTAAATAAAATGGTCTTTCTGTCCAGCATAGGGCTACATTAATACACCACCTATGTCCAAACAGATACAGTTGATACATAGTTTAATTAGGTACCCTGATTTGTAAAAAAATCTAGATGGCCAAATCAAATGTGATTATAAAATATAATTTAATAGGCCTAATAATATTCCATGAAGATATAAACAAAATTTCTTACTCTTCACCATTTACCCATTTGTTAGGTGAAATTATTCTTTTCTTCCTATTACTATGAGGTATGTGCTCTCCTCTGTTGGCAAGGATGTCAGATGCCTGGCTATAAATTTAGGGGTGGGATCTCTGACTACTGTCCATCCAAAATGCTCAGAAGAATGAGATATAAACCTTTCAATGATTGAGTAAAGCCAAATTTCACTCCCTGATACCAATGACCTGTAAATAAGCTTTTGAGATTGAAACTTAATCCATATCTCATATCTTACTATATTTTTATCCATATTAAGCCCACTGTGAATTGGTATATCTTTTATGCGCCTTTTAAAATTAATTTCAAATTACATGTTATCTATCTACACTCTAGCTTTTAAAGAAAATCATTTTTTTAATTATGTTAGATTAATGATTGCAATATTTCCTGGTTAAGAATTTCATTTACTCAGAAGGAAAATTAAATTATATGTTAAAATGAACAGCTTGTGTTTTATAAAGAATAGGAGTCTGAGTTTGGTAACATTAGTCTTTGGGATATATTGAAAGGCCTTATAACAAACACTGAATATTAAAATGTGCTCTTATTAATATCACTATTATTACTGTCTTTACTATCAGTATGGCATTTAAGAATCTCCATACTAAATTTGCACATGTTTTGATCTACCAAAATTGTTACTTTTCACAATCGTTTTGAATGTGCTCTTAAACATTCTTAAATTTTGCTATTTTTCAATTGGAATAGAAATACTATAAAAGAAATATTCCCTTGATTATTCTTGTTCAAATTGAGGCTATATCTGAATATACTGAGACCAGAGTTACTTGAGGATAAATTGACAATTTCTTTTGGTAGAAGACAAAGATGTCATAACCAAGTTTTCTTAAATTTGTACCTTAATGACTCATAACTCCTCCTGGATGATTTAGATCCATGTGCTCCTGTTTTGAGGAATGAATATTATGTATTTTGTTAATGTTGTTGATGTGATTTTATTGGTATTTAATAAATATAGCTTTAAAATGTCTTGCTACAAAATACTGTGAGAAAAATGGTTAAAGAACACTTTTCTAAAAGTGTCACCCTGTGCATATAGCAATATCTAACCAATTTATTTCCAAATTCTCTTTATCAAGCTCATTTTTAATTAATCTATATGAAAATATGATCTAAGAATTCAGATTAATCAACAGATTTTGAAAATGTTAATTTGGAAATTGGTACTATTTACTTTTGAATTGAGATTGGTCTATAGGCAAATGATTTAACCATTTTACCTGCATTTTAGAGTAGACTTGACTATTTTCTGAAGAAAACCTCAATTATGCTCGAGGCTTAGTGCAGAGACGATGTAGACTGTCTCATTAGATATCAGGTCATAGTATGTATATACAAAGATCTTCACTCACAGTATGGTTTTGCCCTCAGTTGGCAGCAGAGGTTAGCTGCACTCTAGGCTTCAGCACAAAATAGAACCTCTGACTGAATGTTTAAAGTGATTATCAGTGAGGATGTCTGCTCACTTCACTAGATCATCTTATAATTATTGACTTACTTAATTTGTTGTTTCAGTTTTTCTAAACCACTGGAAAGGCTTGTGGAGTATTTATGTGCCTGGAATGTGTGACTGTGTATCACCTTGCCTTGAAAAGAATGCTATGTGTTTAACACAAAATTGTCTTTATTTTGGACACAGGAGAAATATTTCTTGGGTCTCAGTTCTAGAAAAATACTTTATCAGAACAATTTTTAAAATGTGGGAAATAGTAAAAGCTTATTATAACTGACTTTGTTCACCTTTTAACTTTGGATTCTAGGAAGCTAAGAGAATCATTTATTTCTAGCAACGTGTGGGATGGATCACTATACATTTTGCTAATATTTTCTGATAATTTGTTTCCACACTCTCAGTTTTACTTTGACCTGATTTCCACATCTATTTGCTTTCTCTCAATCCTTTGGAAACAAGATACCACTCAATAAAATAATCATTTAAAATACCACAGAAACTCCAAAGTGGATCAAAACTTACCTTAGAGGGCACCTGAGTGGCTCAGTCAGTAAAGCATCTGCCTTTCACTCAGGTGATGATCCCAGGGTCCTGGGATTGAACCCTGCATCCAGCTCCCTGCTTAGTGGGGATCATGCTTCTCCCTCTCCGTCTGTCTCCTGACTTGTGGTCATGCTCTTACCGTCACTCTTGATCTCAAATAAATAAAATATTTAAAACCAAAAAAAACTTAGAGAAGAATGAAGAATTAATTTGGGTTAAGAGGAAGAAAGGAGAAGTGATATCTGTGGCATTCAAATCATGACAGGCATTCTTCTAATCGTATCATAGTTTCACCACAGCCATGTAAACTATTATAATATTAGCTATCATTACTGAAAACTTATTCTTTAAAAACTTACATATATTTAAAAATTTAACTCAGCAGTCTTCTGAAGTAGGCAGTAGGTTATCCATAAGACTCAAATAGTGTAAATATCTTGGGTGAAATCATACAACTAGAATCTAGAGAAAAAGGATCCAAACTGTGATGTTCCAACTCCAGAGCCTCTAATCTTAACATGCCATGCTTTTTCTTATTATCCTCTGTTGAATCAGTAAGGAAGCTGTGGCTCTCTAACTATGTAAATGATTTGATATAGTCCATGCATGTTGGGGCTTAGCTTCAGAGCTAATGTATTGGCAATATAGTGCTTTTGTCCTCTATATCACTCTGCCTTCCAAACACATGTTATATTCCAGGAATTACCCTGTGCCTATGTTTCAAACATACCTCCCATGAAACTTTAGTTACTGTAGTTATTTGAGTCAAACTTCCCAAGGTAAAAGACACTCGGAAAATATTAAGTTAAACGGTCATTTATGCTTAGAAATAACTCAGAACCTTTAGTGTACTAATGCATTTTTCCAATTATCTTGGCAGTGAGTCATTTTCATTTCTTTTAATTAAGTTTCTTCTAAGATGAGTAACCTATTTTGAAAGCACTGATTTTTTGCTGTATTTCAGATTATATTATGTTTTTTATGACTTAGTGAATTCTCAGTGGCTTCATGAGGATCATACGTAGAGCCTGGAGTAATCAAGCCTATTACAAAATGCGATAATTTAGAATATGTGAAGATTAATTAGATGTCATGATTAAGTCAATTGAATGTTCTTATATAATTGAATTATATAAGATCATTTTCTGATATTTATTTAGTCATTAAAATAACAAGGTTGGAATAAATTTTAGAGTTTAAGTAAATTTGCTTATATGTTTAAAGGACAAAAAATATGTCCTAATGAAGAAATTCTCAAAGGGTGTAAGGGATGCCTTCTAGAGAAATACACTAAGTCATATTACATGAAAAACAGAGAAACAGTCTTCTTTATGTAAGCCAAATTGAATTTCACCTTTACAAGTGGATATTTCCCTTGAATCATCTCAAATCATCTTTTATGTCTTCCTTAAATTTAAGTCAATATCCTTTGACCAGGCTTCTTATGAAGCTAAATTGATTATCTCAACACTTTAAAAATCTTCTTTGCTATGAATTCATGTATTTAGAAATATGAAATGCACAAAAAAGACCTTACTTAAATTTTACATAATAATAATTGATTAAGAAAGAGGAAAAAGCAGAATGCTGACTGAATTTAAACTAAAAGACATTTTTTTGAAAAGTTTGTGACTTTCTAGCTTACTACTTTCAACAACTACAGACTAAAATATAAATTGGTATTAGTAAAATGAACTGAGTTAATAAAAAATAAGATGTATAAGTAATATTGTAGAATTATATCTCATAATATTAAATTTCCAGATTATTTCATTAATCTTGAGCTTCATGTATAGTGAAAAACGTGCAAACAATGCTTAATTCGTCATATGCACTGAATCAATAGGGTTCAAATTGATTTTCTCTAGAAATGTTTTAGCTCTCATATTCTCTGAGAAAAATCTTTTGGTACTAAACTAAACGGATATTTTATCTGACCCATCAGTGACTTAGATTAATGGAACTATACTAATTGTATTTAATTGGCATATGAATTTAGTTGTAACTTCTCTGGACTTCAGTTTTCTCTATTATGAAATGGCAACAATTTTATGAGAATTGTGTTAGACTTATATTGCTGCTTAACAAATTACCACAAACTGTTGACTCTGTGTGAATCTCTTCTGGACTCTCTTCTGTTTCTTTGATCTATTTGTCCATTCCTTTACCACAATCACATTATCCTAATTACTATAGCTTTAGAACAAGTTTGAAGTTGGGTAGTGTCAACTTCCCAAATTGTTCTCCTTCTCCAATACTATGTTGGTTATTCATGGTCTTTTGCCTACCTCTGTGAACTTTAGAAGCTGTTAAATAACTAGCTGGAATTTTTATTGGGATTGCATTGAATCTATAAATCAAGTTGGGAATAACTGACATCCTGACAATATTGAGTCTTCCTACACTTGAACATGGAATATTTCTCCATTTACTTACTTTTCTTTGACTTTGTTCATCCAAGCTTTGTAGTTTTTCTCATACACAGTTTCTGTATATTTTGTTTGATTTATACATAAGTATTTCATGTTTGGGGGTACTAATGTAAGTAATATTGTGTTTTTAAATTCAAATTCTATTCATTGCTGGTATGTGGGAAAACAACTGACTTTTGTACATTAACCTTATATCTTGCAGCCTTGCTTTAATCACTTATTATTCCATATATATTACTTTTGTCATTTCTTTCAGATTTTCTATGTAATTGGCTATGTCATCTGTGAATAAAGACAGTTTTATATTTTCTTTCCAATCTATTTACCCTTTATTTCCTTTTCTTATTATATGAGCTAGAACTTCCTCTACAATGTTGAAAAAGAGTAGTGAGATTAGACATCCTGCCTTGTACCTGCTCTTAATGGGAAAGTTTCATGTGTTCTTGCTATCAAGTATGACATTTCTACATATATGTTTTAGATTTCTTTTATCAGGTTGAGATAGTATTACAGCTTACTGTAAGTTTTTATCATGAATAGATGTTAGATTTTGTTAAATGCTTTTTCTGCATATATTGATATGATGACATGATTGTTTTTTTCTTTTTTAGTCCTTATTGTGATGGATTACATTAATTGCTTTTTGAATGTTGAATCAGTCTTTCATACTGGGAAAAATTCCATTTGGTCATTGTATAAAATTATTCTTATACATTATTAGATTCTATTTGCTAATATTTTTGCACCTATATTCATGTGAAATACTAGTCTGTATTTTTCTTTTATTGTAATATCTTTGTCTGGCTTTGGTACTAGGACAATGCTGACCTCATAGAATGAGTTAGAAAGTATTCTTTCTGCCGCTATGCTATGAAAGAGATGGTAGAGTATCATTACAATTTCTTCCTTAAATGTTCATTAAAATTCACCAGTGATCCTATTTGGGCTATGTGCTTTCTGTATTAGGTTATTAATTATTGATTCACCTTTTTAATAGATGTGGTCTTATTCAGATCATCTGTTTCTTATTGTACAAGTTTTTGCAATGTGTGCCTTTTAAAGAATTCATCCATTTCATGTATGTTATCAAATTTATGGGCATAGAGTTGTTGTTATCCTTTTAATGTCCATTGGATCTGTAGTGATGTCTGACTTTCATTTTCAAAGTTAGTGATTTGTGTCCTCTCTTTTTTCCCCTAGCCTGGCCTGTGGCTTATTGATTTTCTTTTATTGATTTTCTTTTATTTTTTTATTTTTTTAAGATTTTATTTATTTTACAGAGAGAAACACAGCCAGAGAGGGAACACAAGTGGGGGTAGTAAGAGAGGGAGAAGCAGGCTTCCCGACGAGCAGGGAGCCCGATGTGGGATTCGATCCTGGGTCTCCAGGATCATGACGTGAGCTGAAGGCAGTCGCTTAACCAACTGAGCCACCCAGGCGCCCCCTGATTTTATTGATCTTTTCATAGAAATAATTTTTTATTTCATTGATTCTTCTTTGTTGATATCCTATTTGTAATTTCATTGATTTCTGCTCTAATTCTTTGTTCTGCTTGCCTTAGATTTTTGTATGCTCTACTTTTTCGAGTTTCCTAAAATGGAAATTTAGATTATTGATTTTGTATCTTTCTTTTTGAATATATGTGTTCATGTCTATAAATTTGCCTCTGAACACTGCTTTCACTGTAGCTCACAAATTTTCATAAGTTTTTTTCATTTTCATTTTGTTCTCAACGTATTTTAATTTCTCTTGATATTTCTTCTTTGACCAATACGTTACTTAGAAGTATGTTGTTTAATCTCCATATATTGTGGGATTTTCCTGTTGCTTTTCTGTTAACTTCTAGTTTATTCCATTTTAATCTGTGAGCGGACATTGTGGGATTCCTCTTTAAATTTGTTAATGTGTTTTTAGTGGCCCAGAATATGCTTTGTCTTGGTGAATGTTTTATGTAAGCTTGAAAAAACTGTGTATTCTGCTGATGTTGAATTGAATAGTCTATAGATGTCAATGTATCAAGTTTATAGTATCATTAAGTTCAACTCTCTGATGGTTCTCTTTTTATCATTTTCTCTTCAAATGATTATTTTGCTCAATTTCTCCCTCTCCTTCTGGAATCTTAATTACCCATATGTTATCTATTTGATATTATACCACAGATAGCAGCTATTTTTTTTTCTAATTTTTCAGTCTCTTTTTTAATGTTTGGTTTGGTCAATTTCTATTTATCTCTTTAAGTTCACAAAATTGTTGCTCCACCCAGGATTCTGGAAGACTATACCAATAATTTCTGATATATTTTTCATTTTAATATTTGCAATGTTTGCTTCTATCTCTATGCATATTTATATCCATTTTCTTCCTTTTCTGTTAGATACTTTAACTTATCACAGTTATTTTAAATGCCTTGCTTAGTAATATTAACTTCTGGGCTATACTTCTTCTGACTGATATTCACATTTTCCTGCATTTTTACATATGTTGTAATTTTTTGTTGTACATCAAATGTTGTAAAAGAATAATAGGGAGAAAATAAAATAATGTTTACCACTAAATATTTACCCATTTTTCTGTTAGACTTTTATTTATTTTTATTTTTTAAGATTTTATTTATTTATTTGACCAAGAGAAAGACAGCTAGAGAAGGAACACAAGCAGGGGGAGTGAGAGAGGGAGAAGCAGGCTTCCCATTGAGCAGGAAGCCCAATGTGGGGCTCAATCCCAGAACTCCAGGATCATGACCTGAGCTGAAGGCAGATGCTCAACAACCGAGCCACCCAGGTGCCCTTCTGTTAGACTTTTAATGTATGAAGTTGAGTGAATCTAATCTGAAGTTGGTTTGGGTCTATATCAGTTCAGCTTTACCACTGTCTGCAAAAATGTTATGGGTGTATTATACTTACCCTGCAGAAGAGTTTGGGTCTGAATATCAGCCAGAATTTGCATATCTCTGTATACCTCAACTGCCAGCTCTCCTAAATGTGGAAGAGTTCTACCTGATTTATAGTTTGGCTGTCAATTTTGTGGGTATTTAGTTTGCTACCCAATTATACTCTCCAGTTCTCTAGACTTCAGGTGATTTCTGTTCTGCTACCTAGACACCAGTCTTTGGAAAGCATTGCTTGTACACTTAGAAATGGCCTGGAGACTCTCAGAGGAATTACTATCAGTTGTTCTCAGCTCTACCCCAGCCTTTGGAAGGCCACTAGTATGGAAATAATGAATGCCTGGAGATTAAAGATGGATTTCTCAGCTCTCCTAAGCAGTACTTGCCTTGCTCTTAATGATGGCATAGAATTCCATGGACTAATTTTTCTTAGTTCTCCTATTTGACCATGACCTTTAGCAGATTGTTGCTTTGCACTTGGGGAAGGCCCCTTCTAACTTAGGGAGCTCTTTTAGCTCTTCTGATAAATTCTCAGCCTTCAACTTACTCCTCTTATGCAAACCTTGAAGTTCCACAAAAAGGTATTGTTGGATAGGTGCAGACTCATTCTAAGTTTGGGGTCCATTGAGGTTCGAGTCCATCAATAATGGCCACACCACATGTTCTCCAAAATCACAGTGATCATACAGTTGAAATTTTAAGATTTGTTTATAACCACTTGTGTGGCTACTTAACTGAGAAAGCTTGCATATCGCTAGAGACTCAAAGCAAGAAAATAGAATTCTGTGGAAAACAAACTCCAGCAACAATAACAACAACAACAAAAACAACAACAAATACAAAACAGTAAGAGTTAAAAGAAAATAGTAGCTTGAATTAGTCACGTAAGAGCATTGGACTTTGATTCCTGTATGTCCATAATTTCAAGATCTGAGAAGGATGTTCATTCAGAACTTATCTATATTGAGTAGGTTTTGATTGCTCCTTGGTTATTTTAAAGTAGAATTGCTATTAAATATAGCATAATTTGCATGTCTATATTACTAAAAATATTTTCAAGTTAAATGGTTTCCTACTAAATAAAATTAGCTGGAAATTAGCCATTTTTCAACACTGATGCTTTCTTAATATTTTTATAAAACTGTGGTAAAATTTGGCAAGACTGAGAGATTAGGGCAGTAGTTTTCACAGTAGTTACCAAGCTTGGCTGTTTATTGGAATGACATGGTAAGGTTTTTGAAAAGCACACATTTGTTTAATTACCCTACCCAACAGGCCAAGCACCCCCCCTTTTTTTTTTTTCAAATAGGATAGATCCCCAACATGGGACTTGAATTTGAGTTCAAGAGTCTCATGCTCTAGTGACTGATCCAGCCAGCAACCCCAAGCTTTTTAAATCATAATGCTCTGAAATGGAGCAGAAGAGTATTCTTATTAAAAAACATATCAATTCATTGTGACTGAGTAGGTGTTTGAGAAACACTGCACTAAGGTTATTATTATTTAACATCAACAGGAAAGAATCAGAAACAGCAATTAGTTACAGAGAAGGTAAATTCATCAAATCTCAGCTGTTTACCTGATGGATTTATTACATCTAATTTGACCACAGTATGTTGAGATCATGGGATTTTATTCTAAATGTTTTGAACTTTGTGTCTTATTTTTCACATTCTCTTTATCATTTAATACTCAAGAAGCCATGCAAAATATTTTAAGGTATTATTTCCTTTCCTGCACAGTATTCCTATAAAGAAAGTGGCAAAATAGTTCTACATTTGTTTTTTTTTATATTGTTACTTAAGTTTTTTATTTTCCAGTGTTCCAAGATTCATTCCCCATTCCCCACACCCAGTGCTCCACGCATTAGGTGCCCCCAGTACCCACCACCAGGCTCTCCCATCCCTCCACCCCCCTCCCTCCAAGTCCGCCAGTTTGTTTGTGTCCAAAGTCCCTGTTGTTTCATTTTTCTCCCTGAATTACCCTACTTCCCATTTACCTTCCTTCTCCCACTGTCCTCCAGGTTACCCCTCATGCACCGCACGTAAGTGAGACCATGTGATACTTGACTTACTCTACTTGGCTTATTTCACTCAGCATAATCTCTTCCAGTCCAGTCCATGTTGCTACAAAAGTTGGATATTCATACTTTCTGATGGAGGCATAGTAGTCCATTGTATATATGTACCACATCTTCTTTATCCATTGATCTTTCCATGGTTTGGCGATTGTGGCCATTGCTGCGATGAACATTGGGGTACATATGGCCCTTATTTTCACTACATCTGTATCTTTGGGGTAAATGCCCAGTAGTGCAATTGCAGGGTCATAGGGTAGCTCTATTTTTAATTTTTTAAGGAATCTCCACACTGTATTCCAAAGTGGCTACACCAGTTTACATTCCAACCAACAGTGTAAGAGGGTTCCCCTTTCTCTGCAGCCTCTCCAACACTTGTTATTTCCTGTCTTGTTAACTTTCTCCATTCTGACTGGTGTAAGGTGGTATCTCAATGTGGTTTTGATTTATGTTTCCCTGATAGCTAGTGATGCTGAACATTTTTTCATGTGTCTGTTAGCCATTTGTATATCTTCTATGGAGAAGTGCCTCTTCATGTCTCTTGCCCATTTTTTGATGGTCTCACTTACGTGTTCTTCATCTTTTTGGATGTTGAGTTTGAGTAGTTCCTTATAAAACTTGGATACTAGCCCTTTGTCTGTAGTGTCATTTGCAAATATCTTCTCCCATTCTGTGGGTTGCCTTTTTGTTTTGTTGACTGTTTCCTTTGCTGTACAGAAGGTTTTATTTTGAAAAAGTCCCAGAAGTTCATTTTCGCTTTTGTCTCCTTTGCCTTTGGAGACATGTCTTGAAAGAAGTTGCTGTGGCTGATGTCAAAGAGGTTACTACCTATGTTCTCTTCCAGGATTTTGATGGATTCCTGCCTCACGTTGACTTTCATCCATTTTGAGTTTGCCATTCTGTGTGGTGTAAGAGAATGGTCTAGTTTCATTCTTCTATACGTAGCTGTCCAATTTTCCCAGCACCATTTATTGAAGAGACTGTCTTTTTTCCACTGGATATTTTTTCCTGCTTTGTCAAAGATGATTTGCCCATAGATTTGTGGGTCCATATGTGGACTCTCCACTCTGTTCCATTGGTCTATTTCTCTGTTTTTGTGCTAGTACCACGCAGTCTTGGTAATCACAACTTTGTAATAAAGCCTGAAGTCAGGTAACGAGATGCCCCCAGCTTTGCTTTTCTTCTTCAGCATTTCCTTAGCGATTCAGGGCCTTTTTTAGTTCCATATAAATTTTAGGATTGTTTGTTCCAGTGTTTTGAAGAATGTTGGTGGAATTTTGATCGGAACGGCATTGAAAGTATAGATTGCTCTGGGCAGTATAGACATTTTGACAATGTTTATTCTTCCGATCCATGAGCAGAGAATGCTCTTCTATCTTTTTGTGTCTTCGTCAATTTCTTTCATGAATGTTCTGTAGTTCCTCAAGTACAGATCCTTGACTTCTTTGGTTAGGTTTATTCCTAAGTATCTTATAGCTTTTCGTGCTATAGTAAATGGAATCGATTCTCTGATTTCCCTTTCTATTTTTTCATTGTTAGTGTGTAAGAATGCAACTGATCTCTGTGCATTGATTTTGTATCCTGCCATATTACTGAATTGTTGTATGAGTTCTAGTAGTTTGGGGGTAGAGTCTTTTGGGTCTTCCACATAGAGTATCATGTCATCTGCAAAGAGCGAGAGTTTGACTTCCTCTTTGCCAAGCTGGATACCTTTTATTTCTTTCTGTTGCCTGATTGCTGTTGCTAGGACTTCTAACACTATGTTGAACAGTAGTAGTGAGAGTGGGCATCCTTGCCTTGTTCCTGATCTCAGAGGAAAGGCTGTCAGTTTTTCCCCATTGAGGATGATATTCGCTGTGGGTTTTTCATAGATAGATTTTATGAGGTTGAGAAATGTTCGCTCTATCCCTATACTTTGAAGAGTTTTGATCAAGAACGGATGTTGTATTTTGTCAAATGCTTTTTCTGCATCAATTGAGAGTTCCATGTGGTTTTTCTCTCTTCTCTTGTTGATTTGTTCGATCATGTTGATTGTTTTGCGGGTGTTGAACCACCCTTGCATCCCTGGGATAAAACCCACCTGGTCATGGTGGATAATCTTTTTAATGTATTGTTGGATCCTGTTAGCAAGGATCTTGTTGAGAATCTTGGCATCCGTATTCATCAGCGATATTGGTCTGAAGTTCCCCTTTTTGGTGGGGTCTTTGTCTAGTTTGGGGATTAGAGTGATGCTGGCTTCATAGAAAGAGTCTGGAAGTTTTCCTTCCCTTCTATTTTTTGAAAGAGCTTCAGGAGAATAGGTGTTATTTCTTTTTTGAATATTTGGTAGAATTCCCCAGGGAATCCGTCTGGTCCTGGACTCTTGTTTTTGGGGAGGTTTTTGATCACTGCTTCAATCTCATTACTAGATATAGATCTATTCAGATTGTCAATGTCTTCCTGTTTCAGTCTTGGTAGATTATAGGTTTCTCGGAATATATCCATCTCTTCTAGGTTGTTAAACATATTGGCATATAATTGATGATAGTAGTTTTTGATGATTGTTTCTATTTCCTTGGTGTTAGCCATGATCTCTCCCCTTTCATTCATGATTTTATTAATTTGGGTCTTCTCCCATTTCTTTTGGATTAGTTGGGCCAGTGGTTTATCGATCTTATTGATTGTTTCAAAGAAACAGCTTCTAGTTTCATTGATGTGTTCTACTGTATCTCTAGTTTCTGATTCATTCATCTCTGCTCTCATCCTTATTATTTCCCGCCTTGTGTGGGGGGTTGGTTTAATTTTTTGTTGATTTTCCAGTTCTTTAAGGTGTAATGAGAATTGGTGTGTTCGGGATTTTTCAATTTTTTGAGTGAGGCTTGGATGGCTATGAATTTCCCCCTTAGGACCGCCTTTGCTGTATCCTATAGGTTTTGGATTGATGTGTCTTCATTCTCATTGGTTTCAATGAAGTGTTTCAGTTCTTCTTTGATTTCTTGGTTGATCCACATATTCTTGAGCAGGATCGTCTTTAGCTTCCAACTGTTTTATTTTCTTTTGAATTTTTGTTGTAGTTGAGTTCCAGTTTCACGGCATTGTGCTCAAAAAATATGCAGAGAATAATTTGAATCTTCTGGTATTGGTTGAGCCCTGATTTGTGACCTATGTGGTCTATTCTGGAGAAAGTTCCATGTGCACTCGAGAAGAATGAGTATTCTGCTGTTTTCGGGTGAAATGTTCTGAATATATCTATGAGATCCAGCTGGTCCAATGTGTCATTCAAGGCTCTTGTTTCTTTGTTGATTTTCTGTTTAGATGAACTGTCCATCGCTGAGAGTGATGTGTTAAGATCTCCTACAATTAATGTATTTGCATCAATATGATTCTTTATTTTGTTTAACAGTTGGCTTATGTAGTTGGCTGCTCCCATGTTGGGGGCACAAATATTTACAATTGTTAGATCTTCTTGATGTATAGA
Organism: Spilogale gracilis; assembly: GCA_004023965.1. Lineage (NCBI taxonomy): Eukaryota > Metazoa > Chordata > Mammalia > Carnivora > Mephitidae > Spilogale > Spilogale gracilis. The sequence continues at coordinate 86,584 of PITA01000226.1, forward strand.
CCCTTTAAGAATAATGTAGTGTCCTTCTGTGTCTCTGACTACAGTCTTTAGACTAAAATCCAATTTGTCTGATATGAGAATCGCTACCCCGGCTTTCTTTTGGGGTCCATTGGCATGAAAGATGGTCTTCCATCCCCTCACTTTCAATCTGGAAGTGTCTTTAGATTCCAGATGAGTCTCTTGTAAACAGCATATGGGTGGGTCCTGTCATTTTATCCAGTCTACAACCCTGTGTCTTTTTATTGGAGTATTTAGGCCGTTCACATTGAGAGTGATTATTGATAGATACGTTTGTATTGACATCATGTTGCCTATGGAGTTCATGTTTCTATAGATTACCTCTGTAAATTTCTGTTTTGTGTCGCTCTCGGGTTCGTTTCTCCTCTAAAGAACCCCTCTTAGCATTTCTTATAGTGCTGGCTTGGTGGTTGCCTAATCTTTTAGACCTTGGTGGTCTTGGAAGCTCTTTATTTCTCCTTCCATTTTGAAGGTCAACCTTGCTGGATATTTTATCCTTGGTTCATGTTTTTGTCATGCAACTTCCTGAATATGTCTTGCCAGTCTTTTCTGGCTTGCCAGGTTTCTGTGGAAAGGTCTGACGTTATTCTGATGGTCCTTCCTCTATAGCTAAGGGATCTCTTTCTCCTAGCTGCTCTTAAGACATATTCTTTGGTTTTATGATTAGAGAATTTTACTATCGTGTGCCTGGCGGTTTTTCTGGCTTCGTTGATCTTGGGGGTGTCCTCTCTGCTTCTAGGACATGAACATTTGTTTCATTCCCCAGATTTGGGAAATTTTCATCCATGATTTGTTCAAGAATATATTCTAGGCTTCTCTCTCTCTCAACTCCTTCAGGGATTCCAATAATTCTGATATTGGAGCATTTCATGGCATCATTCATTTCCCTTATTCTGTTTTCTTGGGATTTTAGCTGTTTGCTCCATGACTTCTCTTGCTCCTCCTTCTTAATCCACCTGTCTTCTAAATCACTGATACGATCTTCAGCTTCACTTACTCTGGCTGTTAGCATATTTAAGTTAGATTGCATCTCGTCTAAAGCCTTTCTAACCTCAGCTTTCACTTCTGTTACTATGGCTTCCACTTTGAGACTAATGTTCTTTTCTAAATTAACTATTGCTTGGACTATTGCTGCCCTGAATTCCATTTCGTCGTATGTTCATTTCCAGTAATTCTGTGACCGAGGTTGCAGTCTCGGGGTTCTTCTTCTGTTGGATGTTCCTTCTCCGAGTCATTTTGGCGAGGAGTGGTTGAGGCAGTGTATAGCTAAATATATCAGCCACTATCTAGGTGGACTGGTCGCTGAAAGGTTTTGGAGCAACCAGAACTCACCACCAAAAAGGGAGGAGAAAGAAAGAAGAAAACGGAAGAGAGGAAGCAAGAAAATAAACCCCTGCTAGAGTGGGGCCCCGTGATAGGATTTATATGGTACAAAACTGTTACAGGGTAAAGAAAAGGGCTATCAAGGGTAAATGAAGAGATCAAAAAGCGAAGCCCAACCTATGTGACCCCCAAGACCAGTATTTATATAATACAGAAGCAAAGGCAATTACACAGAAACACTGACAGACTAGAGTGGGAAGGTGAGGGCAGACACTCCTTGTGAGCAAGGAATGTGTTTCAGGCGCTCCCGAGTTTGTCTTGTTATTATTGTTGGAGGAGCCCACTTTCTAAAGATATAGGGAGATCAGAACTGGTTGTATATAGGGGTAGTATTGAATAGGGATATGGGTTGACTTGAAACTTATAACTACATGTATATGTAAAAGAGAGAATAAAGGAAAGAGGAGAGAAGAAAGGGAAAAACAGAGAAAACAAACAGGGAAACAAGAGGCAACAACAAGAGCAGACAATACAGGAGTGTGTTTGAAAAAATTTCAAGGTAAAAAAAATGTTATGGGGTGTTGTATTGAGTATCACGTTGTGATAAAAAGGGGATTAAAATTGAAATCCGCAAAAACCGTTAAGAATGTATTTTTAAGTTTAAAATGGAAGCTTTAAAAGTAAAAATAGAAAAAAAGTTTAAAAAAGCAAATAAGGTGGGAAACTGTATCAATAAGGTGTAGGGCTTTTGGTACTTGTAGTTAGTACCAGAAGTTTAATAAATTGCCTTTCCCCCCGATTTGGGGTTTTACATTTTGAATGTTGTCCTTCTGAGCTTCTGGCTTGCTTTCTGGGGGTGGGGTCTGCGGAGCTGTTTTCAATCTCTTCTGTGTCTCTCTGCCCCCTTGCTGGTCTCAATGGTAACCAGGTTGACAGGTTACAATTGTCTGGTGGCGGAGCATTGTTCTTTTACGTCCTTTTTCAGCTGCTGAGGAAGTCAGGTCAGAGCACGATGTCTGCGCCCAGACCTCCTACCCAGAGAGAGCCTCTACACAGATAGGGGCTCTTTCTCGCCTCCCAGTTGGCAGCCTGTCCCAGCCTGGCACGCGCAGATGCTGCCTTGTTCTGCCCATGCCCCTGCTTGTCGCTTACTCCCGCACCTCAAAACCACAACTTCTTTTGCATCGCGCGGCGACCTTGTCTGTGCCCCAGGACCCAGTGGCCCTCCGGTCGCACGCAAGTCTGTAAAATCGCCTTCCCTGGGGGGGTCCGCGCCCAGCCCCCAGGGTGGAGAGAAGCGGGAGAGAAAGGCAGCAGAGGCAAGGGGAAAAAAAGAAAGAAAGAAAGAAGGAAGGAAGGAAGGAAGGAAGGAAGGAAGGAAGGAAGGAAGATGAAAGAAAAGAGAGAAAAGAAAGAAAAGAGAGAAAAGAAAGAAAAGAGAGAAAAGAAAGAAAAAAAAAGAGAGAGCGAGAGAGAAAGTGGCGGGGAAATAGGATCCATGCCCGCCACTCTCGCTGAGATCCCCCGTGCGGTGAAGCCCTGCTTCTCTGGCTTAAGCAGTGGGGGGATAGACTCTGTGCCCCAGCCCCTCTAAGTTCCCTGGAGCTGCAGGGCAATTCCTCTCCCTGCAGATTCCCGTCTCCCCGCTGTGGGGGCGGAAAAACTGACTTTGCCCCTCACAGGGCACTCTCTGTCCCTGCGGGTCCCGGGTCCCCGCTCCCCACTCCTGCGGTGTCAGAAAAAAAAATGTTTCCTTGTCCCGGGCTCTGCTGCGTTCCCGGTTCTGCCTCGCCCCGAATCAGACCAGAATCTGCTCTTATTCCCCCAGCACAGAGCACTTTAGTGCTGGGGTATTTGCTTTCAATGATTCAGCTCTAGGACCTTCCTCCCCCACACCCCTGTCTCTGGTGGTAAGCCTCCGGTTGCTCTCACTTGTTTCTACCTTTTTGCCAAGGGTCTTTGTCTCCCATGGTGATCCAGAAGTGCGAAATATCACATTTCAGGCTGATTTCATGGGTGCTCACAGTGGTCCTGTAGTGTTTTTTTGCTGGAATTTAGCTCACTTCAGGGAGCTCCCCAAAATGCGGTCACTTGGCCTTCTGCCATCTTCTTACCCCCTCTACATTTGTTTTAACAGGGCTACACTGTTAAATATTATAGTCTTAGAATTGAGAAATGTCTCCTAACTTTAACTGGTAAGAACGTTCAGGAATTAAAATCCATTCCCAAATATGAAAAATAAATGTTAAGTTCTATAAAACCTTGGGGAAAGTAGCATCTAGGAATCCAATGAAAGCATCATGTTTTTTCTCAGTATTAGAAGCCTGAACTGAGAACCAATTTAAGTGCAAGGTGAACTTTAAAATGATCTGTCATATTCTCCTTTCTTTAATAGGAACTAGAGACAATGATAACCATGCCCAGGACAAAATACTGGAAACCTGATTTAATGCAAGTCATACTCAGTAGTGGATGTATTTGGGGACATTGTTTAAATTGAATTATGCTGGTAACCTACAACATGAAAAGTGATACCATGAGGACAGGATCCTGAATTTGATCACTTTTTTTTTTTTTTAAGAATTTATTTCTTTATTTCCAGAGAGTGAGAGTGCAAACAGGGTGAGCAGCAGGCAGAGGGCTCCCCTCTGAGCAAAGACTCCATCCCAGGATACTGGGATCATGACCTGAGCCAAAAGCAGACACTTAACTGACCAAGCCACCTTCAGGCATTCTGAATTTAATCACTTTTATCTTCCATATGTCTATGAGTTCCAAACTCCAGATATTTCATTATCTAACCAATGTATATTATGTTTCACAAAAGGTTCTACATGAGAGAGAGTGGATGTGTATCAACTTCATAATCACCTAATACAAATGTATAATTTATTAGCTTGTTGTGGACTTTTTATATAAAAAAATAGTGTAAAGCAAGTAAATATTAGTATTAATATTTACTATTAATATTAAACAAGTTAATAATAACTTATTATTTATTACATTATTTACATATTATTTATATACATAAATGCAAGTGTACTTGTAAGCCAGAGGTAAAGGGAGCATTCACACAAACAGAGGAGGCAAAGTATTCATGGAAACAGAGATTGGAGTCAAGTGGCCACAAGACAAATAATGTCAACAGTCACCAAAGCCAGAAGATGCAAGGAACAGATTTTCCTCTGTAGGCTCCAAGACTTCTGGCTTGGAGAACTATGAGACATTAATTTCTGCATTTTAAGCAATTTTTAATATTTTGGTCCAGTAGCCAAAAGAAACATCCTGGAAATAGTCTGGAACAAAAGAATTTGTTCTGTTTGGTAGACATACAAAAATGCAAATGCAAGAGACCCATGGAGAATTGTTTTCTAACAACAACCATAACTCATTTTTACACTACCTTGGCTTCCAGAGAATTCTTTCATAAGTATGATATTCTGTCTGCCACTGAATTATATGATGAACAGAAGCTAGACCAAACCCATTCAATTTGCCTCATATGGCATTTAATTAAGGATACAATCAATAGGACTCCAAGCAGCGGAGTTGAAGCCAGTCTCTGGTAAGCATGGCCACTGAGGTATGAGACAAACCAGCTGAACAAAATCTATACATTATTAGTTTCTACTTTGGAGAGACAAGGAACTTGCTACTTATGTTTCTTCATTAACATTTCAATACAAATAAATGTCAAATAAATAAGGAGTTAGTTATCTCTCCATAAATCTACCTTGAGTAAACAAGGACAGATTTGTTTTGGAGAAATTTCAGCTCATTTTCTGAGGACTCATAGTCAACTCTCGGTTTTTCTTCAATAACTTAAATGCCTCTTAAGACTACCTTTAAGATGTTGGGGCGCCTGGGTGGCTCAGTTGGTTAAGCAACTGCCTTCGGCTCAGGTCATGATCCCGGAGACCCGGGATCGAGCCCCGCATGGGACTCCCTGCTCGATGGGAAGCCTGCTTCTCCCTCTCTCACTCCCTCCCCCTGCTTGTGTTCTCTCTCTGGCTGTGTTTCTCTCTGTCAAATAAATAAAATCTTAAAAAAAATACTCCCTTTAAGATGTAAATTGCAGTGTGTGTATAAAATATGTATAAATATTATATTAAATAGAATACATATATAATAATAATGTAAAGTATATATTATAAAATGTGTAATAATTTTTGTATGTGGTGTGAGGTAGGAGTCCAAATTCATTCTTTTGCAGGTGGGTATCCAGTTGTCCTAAAATTCTGTACAGTATTAATACATGCTGCACAACTTTGTGTAACCACCATCATAAGGAACTTAAATTGCAATTTAACTTAACTAATCTTAATGTAAATGGCCACATGTGACTATTGGCTACTGTATTAGCGCAGATCTAGATAAATATCACATCATTAAATTACATTTTTAAAAAATGAAAGAAAGAAAAAGAAAAAAAAACAAAAATGTGTTCTGTAAAAAATATTCTTGAAGAACATGAGGAATATATCATTGTGCTGAAGACTTGAAAAATTAAGTATAGGTTTCTGAAAATTGTTTACTATTTGGGCCAGAAGAAATTTTTTTAAATATTTTATTTCTTTATTTGACACAGAGAGAAAGAGACAGCAAGAGGGGGGATATAAGCAGGGGTAGTAGAAGAGAGAGAAGGAAGCTTCCACCCGTGCGGGGAACCTGATGCCGGGCTAGATCCCAAGACCCTAGGATCGTGACCTGAGCCAAAGGCAGAAAGCAGACCATTAACTACTGAGCTACCCAGGAGCCACTAGATCAGAAGGAAATTAAAAAAAAAAAAAAAAAAAAAAAAAAAAAAAAAAAAAAAAAAAAAAAAAAAAAAAAAAAAAAAAAACAAACAATACAAAAGAACTTGTTATTCACAAAAGTATGAGAATGACAGAGAACAGAAGTCAACCTATGGATTAAAGATATTACTGTTATGCAAGGGCAAAAACTAGAATAGAACCAATAATGAAAGATAAAATAATTTTAAAGAATCTCTCTTGAGGCTTAAAAAATGAATATGTAGATCAAAAGAGCTCATTAAACTTTAGATCAGATTAAAGAAAAGAGACACCAAGAAAATTCCTCTTACTCTTTCTATAAAAGGTTAATGAAAATAATTCTACAGTCACTCAAATTGCCTACAAAAGAACCAAACCAAACTGTTGGTTTTCTGTTTGCCATAAAATATTAATGAGCTAATGATGTTTATAGGCTTTTGAGAGATAAGAGTTTGGTGACCACAAAATTCTATAATAACATAATTGATTTTGATATTCAGGGAAAGGGTACAATATTCTCAAAAATCTCAATCTCAAAAATCTCAAGAGCTCCAACAATACTGGTCATGAATATTCCTCAAAAATAGTGATGGGGGGCGCCTGGGTGGCTCAGTGGGTTAAAGCCTCTGCCTTTGGCTTAGGACATGATCTCCGGGTCCTGGGATTGAGGTCCACATCGGGCTCTCTACTCAGCAGGGAGCCTGCTTCCCTCTCTCTCTCTGCCTGCCTCTCTGCCTGCATGTGATCTCTCTCTCTGTGTGTCAAATAAATAAATAAAATCTTAAAAAAAATAATGATGGGAAAATAAGAATTTAAGCAAAATAAGAACACAGAATATAAAATTATTATTGAATTTGAATAGATACTTAACATTTAAAAACGTTAAGTAAAATTGCATCTAAAATACATTTATTTGGAGAAATCAAATTATGGGAATATGTTTAAATATAAATCATTTAAGATGAGCTGGATGTTAAGATATCTATTATGTGTATAAAAACAATAGTAGGTGGTGTCATAGGGCACGCTCAGTGAACCACCACCAACAGCATTAAGGGTTAAACAATGAGAGGTTTATTATAGCTGGCCAGCAACCACTTCCTGGAGTCTGGTCTCTGCAAGGGCCCTGATCCTAGGGCGGTTTGGGTTTTTAAAGAAACCAAACATATCCTGGGGGGGCATGTCTCCAAAGAAATGAAACAAATTCTGGTGGGTATGTCTCCAAAGAAACAAAACATATCCTGGAGGGTATATCTCCAAAGGAACAGAACAGAACATATCCAGGTGGACATGTCTCCATTCAATGGCAAAGTGACAGCAGTAAGCTTATTCTTTCACAGAAGCGGGAGTAGCTGGTTATGTTGATAGCACAGTGGGGTGATTTATTATAGCTTTGTAATCAGCCAGGGCTGGTTGGGTGCTTTCCAGCTTCGAATTCTGGGAAATGTTTATATTGTTGGGCTCACCTCGGGTCAGATCTCCTAATTAGCCTCACAGCTTCCATTTTGGGTATCTGGTGACCATTTAGCAGTGGGAAATAAAAATGTAGCAAATATTTCTTTTTTTATCCTGTAGGTAAATAGGATAATAAATGTTAAAAATATTTTTGAAAATTTTCATGGGAGGGATAGGAGGGGTAGGGTGGCTGAGTGATGGACACTGGGGAGGGTACGTGCAATGGTGAATGCTGTGTAATTTTTCCAACAACCTGAATGAGCTTAGAAATGAATCCAGGGGTGCCTGGGTGGCTCAGTTGTTTAAGCTGCTTCAGGTCATGATCCCAGAGTCCCAGAATTGAGGCCTCCATCAGGCTCCCCACTGAGTGGGAGAGCTTCTCCCTCTCTCATTCCCCCTGCTGTGTTCCCTCTCTAGCTGTGTTTCTCTCTGTCAAATAAGTAAATAAAATCTTAAAAAAAAAAAAAAGAAATTAATTCATTCCCAGAGCCACCAGTGAGAAACAGAACCCCGCTAATGCCCTGATTTCAGTCTTGTGAAACCAGGAACAGAGAACCAGAGGAACCACTGCCTAGACTTCTAGCCTACAGGACCCTAAGATAATAAGTAGGCCTTGTTTTGTGCCTCTAAATTTTTGGTAATTTGCTATAGCAGCCATAATGAACTAAAAGATAAGAAAAAGCTTTCTCCTGATGATTTTCTCTTGATGATCTCCTGAATCTCCAGAGATTAGACAAACAAAAATCATTGCTGGAAGACAGGCAGCTATATTTAATATTGATAAAATATAAATTATTTCAGACTTTTCTGAAAACCAACATGCTAGCATGTATACACACACAAACACACCAGAGCAATGAAATCATACCACATATTAAATGCTTATGTAAATTTTTAAAAGATTTTATTTATTTATTTGACAGAAAGAGACACAATTAGAGAGGGAACACAAGCAGAAGGCATGAGAGAGGGAGAAGCAGGCTTCCTGCTTAGCAGGGAGCCCAATGTGGGGCTCGATTCTGTGACTCTGAGATCATAACCTGAGCCAAAGGCAGTTGCTTAACCAACTGAGCCACCCAGGCGCCCCTACTTATGTAAATTTTTTAAATTTACTTGTTTTTATTTTAATTCCAGTGTAGTTAACATAGTGGTATATTCGTTTCAGGTGTAAATCATAGTGATTCGGTGGTTTCATGTATTACTCAGTGCTCATCAAGATAAGTGTACTCTTAATCCCCTTAACTTATTTCACCTGACCCTCACCCACCTCCCCTCTGGCAACCATCTGTTCTCACTCTATAGTTAACAGTTTGTTTTTTGGTTTCTCTCTTTTTTTACCCCCTTAGTTCATTTGTTTCTTAAATTCCACATATGAGTGAAATCATATGGTATTTGGATTTCTCTGACTGGCTTATTTCTTTCAGTACTGTATTCTCTAGCTCCATCCATGTTGTTTCAATGGCAAGATATCACCCTTTTTTATGGCTGAATAAATTGCATTACATGTACATCTGTTGGTCAAGAGATGGATCAAATAGATGGACAAAGAAGATTAGGTATCTGCCTACCTATTTGTCTATCTAATCTTCTTTGTCCATTCATCTATCATCATCTTTGTCTTGTTCCTGACCAGAGAGGAAAAGCTCTCAGTTTTCCAATGGAAGATGACATTAGTTATGGATTTTTCAAAGATGGCCTTTATTATGGTGAAGTGTGTTTCCTCTAAACGTACTTTATAGAGTACAGGGTTTTTATCATGATTAGATGTTGTACCTTATCAAATATTTCTTTCTGTATTTATTGAGATGACTACATAGTTTTTTTTTTTAAATTTTTTTCTCTTACTGGCGTGATGTATCATGTTGATTGACTTGAGAATATGAACCACCCTTGCATCCCAGGAGTAAATCCCACTTGATTGTGGTGAATGATTCTTTTAATGTATTATTGGATTTTGCTAGTATTTTGTTGATGGCTTTGAATCTATATTCATCGTAGATATTGGCCTGGGATTCTCTTTTTTTGTGAGGTCTCTATCTGGTTTTGATATGAGAGTAATTCTGGCCTCATAAAATGAATTTGGAATTTTCCTTTTTCCTTTTTTGGAAAAGTTTGAGAATAATACACATTAACTCTTCTGTAAATGTTCTGTAAAATTTGCCTGTGAAGCCATCTGGTCTTGGACTTTTGTTTGTTAGGAATATTTTGATTACTGTTTCAGTTTCTTTGCTAGAAGTTGGTCTTTCAAATTTTCTACTTCTTTCGCTTCAGTGTTTGTAGGTTATATATTTCCAGAAATTTATCCAATTCCTCTAGGTTATCCAAGTTGTTGGCATATAATTTTTCATATTTTCTCTTATAATCGTTTGTATTTCTGTGGTATAAGTTGTTATTTCTCCTTTTTCGTGTGTGTGTGTGTGTGTGTGTGTGTATGCATGCGACTGGCTAGATGTTTATCAGTTTTGCTCTTTTCAAGGAATTAGCTCCTGGTACCATTAATGTATTTTATTTTTTTAATTCATTATTTATTTGTTTGTTTGTTTTTAGTTTCTGTGTAATTTATTTCTGCTCTAATCTTTATTAGTTCCTTTTTTCTGCTGGCTTGGGGTTTTGTTTTTTCTTTTTCTAGCTCTTTTAGGTGTAAGATTAGGTTGTTTATTTGAGATTTTTCTTGCTTCTTGAGGTAGGCCTTTATTGCTAGAAACTTCCCTCTTAGAATCAATTTTCTGTGTCTCAAAGATTTTGGACTGTTATGTTTTCATGTAATTTTTGATGTCTTCTTTGAACAACTGGTTGAGCCATTCATTGTTTAGTGGCATGTTATTGAAACTCCATGTATATGTGCTCTTTCCCAATTTTTTCTTATGGCCGATTTCTAGTTTCATACCCTTGTGTTCAGAAAAGATGCATGGTATGACTTTGATCTTTTTAAGTTTGTTGAGATTTGTTTTGTGGCCTAATATATGATCTATTTTGGAGAATGTTTGATGTGTGCTTGAAAAGAATGCATATTCTGTTTTAAGATGGAATGTTCTGAATGTATCTATTAAATCCATCTGGCCAAAGTGTATCATTCAAACCCACTCCTTCTGTGTTGATATTCTCTTTGGGTGATCTGTCCGATGATATATCTGGGATTTTAAAGTCCTTTACTATTATTGTATTATTTTTGTTTAGTTCTTTTATGTTTGTTATTAACTATTTTATGTATCTTGGTGTTCCCATGATGGGTGCATAAATATCTACAATTGGTATTATAAGAAGGATAGCCTTCCTGTATGGAGTATTCTTGGTTGTAGGCTTTTTCTTTCAGCACTTTGAATATATCATGCCACTCCCTTCTGGCCCGAAGTTCCTGCTGAAAAATTCACTGATATGAAGGTTATGAGGCTTCCCTTGTATGTAACCATCTTTTCTCTTGTTGCTTTTATTTTTCTCTTGCTGCTTTAAAATTTTTCCTCTATCACTACTTTTTTGCCATCTTAGTTAATATAGGTCTTGGTGTGGACCTGCTTGGGTTGATTTTTGGGGGGTATCTCTGTGCCTCCTGGATCTGGATATGTTTCCTCCCCCAGCTAAAGGAAGTTATTCTGTCCCCCTTTTTCTCTTCTTCTTTGAGGAACCCTATAATGTGAATGTTATACACTTGATGTATAAGTCTGTTCTCATTTTGCATCATTTTTTTCCCTCTCACCTGCTCAGCTTGATTACTTTCCATTACTCTTGTCTTCCAAATTGCTAATTTATTCCTCTGCTTCCTCTAGTCAGCTATTTATTCTGTCTAGTGAGGTTTTAGTTTCATTTATTGTGTTCTTCATCTCTGATTGGTTCTTATTTATCTCACTGATGTCCTCCACTTTTTCCTCAAATCTAATGAGTATCTTTATGACCATTATTTTAAATTCTCTGTCAGGCATATTACTTACATTTGTTTCCCATAGGTCTCTTGCTAGAGTTTTGTCCTGTTCTTTCATTTGGGACATATTTCTCTGCCTCTTCATTTGTCTTAACTTTTGTGTCTGTTTCTATGCATGAGGAAAGTCTGCTACCTCTCTTGCTCTTGAAGTAATGGCGTTGTGAAGAGCAGGTCCTGTAGTGCCCTGTAGCACAGCATCCCCTGGTCACCGGAACAGGGTGCATCAGGGGGTATCTCCTATGTGTGTTGTGTGTTCCCTGCTGTTGTGTACTGGATGTCTTTTCCTTCAGTTCAGTGGTCTGTACAGACTCTCCTTTCCTGTTGTGGGCAGTGTTTGGTCCCCAGCTGGGATAGGTCATGCAACTTAACAAGGTATGCAGGCCTGCTTACCAAACGAGACCTGCAGATGCTGCCTCTGGGACGATCCAGCCTGTGTGGATCCATAAAGCACACACGGGCAATGAGTGCAATTTTAACAAGGTACATTTCAGGCTTTCACAGGGCCCACTTCCACTGCCAGCACTAGGACTGAGACCCTACAGAATATGTGGTTTGGGAGACATGGTGTTGGCATGGTTTGTGCTAGTCTTTTTCAGGGGAGGGGATCTCAAGGCAAATGTGACTGGAAAGGGTGGATCCACAAAAGTTCTGGGTGGTTGGATTGATATAAGTAAGTTAGGTTCAGAATGTTGGCCCACACTGGTTTCAGAAGGTGGCTATATATTTATACTTGGCAGTGGGAGAGGAAGATGGCACCTGCCAGCTTCTTTGTTCTTAGAGAAGTCCCTCCAGTGAAACCTGCCCATTGGGATATGCTCTGAGATTAGTAAATTAGTCTCCCTCCCATATGCCCCAGAATTTTTCAAACTGCTACTTGTATGCTGTAATCCCAGGGATGTTTGTGGCACTTCTTTTCAAGGGTAGGAACTCAGCTTCCTGTTGTGCTCCAGGCTGTCCCAGAGCCGAGCCCACTAATTTTTTTTAAGTTCCTGGCTTTATCAATGGTCTAGCTTCCAGAAGGAAATGTAGGTACTATTAAATGTCCTTATAACCTGCCTTTATCTGGTTGACAGATACTTGAAGGGGGCAGAGTGTACTGTTCCTCTAGGAAGTTCCCAACTATCTTCATATTAATGCCTTGCTAGAGGGAAAACAACCTTAACTTGACAGTGGCAAGACCTCTGATATCCCATGAGTCTTCTTGAGCATATGGAAGTTCTTTTTCAAAATGTCCCTTTTTCCTTACCTCCCCCAACACCCCATATATAATCAGCCACTCCTCATGTTGCAGCAGCTCTTTCTGCCTATGGTTCCTGTCCCTGTGTTTAATAAACCAGCATTTTACACACACACACACACACACACACACACACACACACACACACTTCCTGGCTTTAACTCCTGCTGGTTGTAAGGTCTCTTGCTTTGAAAGCCAATTACGGGGATTCATCTTCTCTGGGTGGGCTCCCCAGTGTTAATAGTTTGCTTCTTTCTCTTTTCTGTGACTGTGGTTCCCTCCCCATGCAGACAGACATGGTCTGATTTTTTTTTAATTAGCATATAATGTATTATTTATTTCAGGGGTACAGGTCTGTGATTCATCAGTCTTACACAATTGCAGCACTCAACATATAGCACATATGCTCCCCAGTGTCCATCATCCAGCCACCCCATCATTCACACTCTCCTCCCCCCCAGAAACCCTCAGTTTGTTTCCTGTGGTTGAGTCTCTTATGATTTCTTTTTTTAAAAATATTTTATTATTTATTTGACAGAGAGAGAGAGATCACAAGCAGGCAGAGAAGCAGGCAGAGAGCAGAGAGCCCAACATGGGCCTCTATCCCAGGATCCTGAGATCATGACCTGAGCCGAAGGCAGAGGCTTTAACCCACGAGCCACCCAGGCACCCTCTCTTATGATTTCTCTCCCTCTCTGGTTTCCTTTTGTTTCATTTTTCCCTCCCTTCCCCTGTGATCCTCTGTCTTGTATCTCAAGTTTTTCATATCAATGAAATCGTTTGATAATTGCCTTTCTCTGACCTACTTATTTCGTTTAGTGTAATACCTTCTAGTTCCATCCATGTCATTGCAAATGGCAAGATTTTGGCAGTTTTTTGATGGCTGCATAATATTCCACTGTGTGTGTGTGTGTGTGTGTGTGTGTGTGTATCTATATCTATATCTATATACATCTAGATCTCTATATCTATATCTATGTCACATCTTCTTTATCTCTTCATCTGCTGAGGGACATCTAGGCTATTTCCATAGTCATCCAAGGTCTGTTTAACTGTCCACTGTGTCTCTTTTGGTCCTACTCTCTTCAGTGTGGCCACTTCTCTACCTTTAATTCTAAAGTTTGTTCTTCCAGTTTTCCAGCCATTTTCTGGGTTATTTACACTGATGTGACTGTTATCTAGTTGTATCTATGGGATGATGTCAGTTTAGGGTCCTCTTATCCTGCCATCTTCTTAGCCTATACTTATGTAAATATTTTAAAAATGGAAAACAAAGTAATAGTATGCCAGAATTAACATTAGATATATCTGTCACATTAGTGATAGTAACAGTAAATAGGTTAAGCACTTGTAGAAAGAAAATATTTTTTAGTTGTATCTCCAAATAAGACACCGTTCTCTTTAGAAGAGATAAATCTAATGTAATTCATACAACTTTAAAAGGGTATACTCCAAACCCATGAATGTACACCACTAACAGCAAACCCTAAGATAAACTATGGACATTAGGTGATTATTATGTGTTAATGTAAGTTCATACTTGGTAAAAAAAAAAAAAAAAGTACCATTCTAGTGAATGATGTTGATGATTGGGGAGGATTTACATGTTGGCGGCAAGGATTATATGGGAGATCTCCATACTTTTAATTTTATTGTAAAGCTAAATCTCCTCTAAAAATAGTTTTAAAAAATAATTTTAAAAAGTATACAGAAATAGAGTGACAAATATAAACCAAAACAGGGCAGTTTCCAATATAAATATTGATATTCAGACTAGAAAGTACTGAATAAGAAGAGCATTATGAGATATTTCTATTCACCATACATTTTTAATAGTCTTGGATATCTGTATGTGGAGTGCCATAGTTGCAGCATTCAGAAAGCAGAAATTTAAGAGATAAAAGGAGAAATCAATAAGAACATAGTAGGAGACTCTTAATGCATCTTTATCAATGCATTAAAATATCAAATGGGAAGAAATAAATAATGCTATAGAAGGCATAGAACAGATACAGGCAACTAAGCACATGTACATTGTTCCCTGAAATGGATAATGTAATTTCTTCTTAAGTTCCTGGGGAACAATCACAAAGAAAATAAAAAGATATATTAGAGACCCAAAGTCAATAAAGGTTTTACAAAAGACTGCAATGCAATAAAACTAGAAATTAATGACAAAATAAAAAAAACACAGAAAGCTCTTCTACTGAGAAAGTTTTTTTAAAAACTCATTCATATAATGTGTTAGTAAAAGAAGAGTAGAAATAAGAACTTTAGAGTGACTGAACATAATGATGAAAATACTGTATAAGTGAACACATGGAATATAGTTAAAATTGTGTTCAGAGAAAATTTTATAAGTAAATAAATAAAAAGAGAGTGAACACAAAGGGACATTAAACACAACCCCCCCAAAAAAATAAAATAAGCAGAAGAAAACAAATGAGGGAAATAATAATAATAAACCCCAAAATTAATTGTATCAGAGAAAGTTAGAGGTCCTGCATTCTTACATATAGTTCCTTGGCAAGTCATTTTATTACTTTTATTGTCTATTTTTGTCTAAAACTTTATTCATTGGAAACACTCCCCTCACTTTCTCCTGTCATATTGCCAACAGGTGGTTCTGCATTCGGATCAGCCTTTTTCCAGGGCATTGGTGATTGCTTAAGAAGTGTGATTTGAAAGGTGCCAATTTGGCTTCTGACCCTGAACTTCTCTTTCATGAGCTAAATTCTTCTTTTAGTAATTTATTCCACTGGGTGACAACAGTTCCACTTACTTGACAAAATCTACTTTCCAGTGCTACTAATTGATAGGCCCATATACATCTCTTAAGAAATAATTGGCTCACATATCCATTCTGAAGTGACTAGATAGAAAACTAGTCCTGAGTTCCCAAAGCTTATCACCTTCAAACTAGTTACTCGAATCACTAAATCTCATCTGTTTAGAATTTTAGGAAAATAGAAGCTGCATTTACCTATAATTAAATGTTTTGGTATTATCTCTTGCCAGGACAGACCTGGCAACACTCTGGAAGGAGCCCTTTGAATAATAAATCTTCTAACTTCCCAGAAAGTAGCCTTGATTTGTTTTTTTATCATAATTTTTTCTCATATTTTTACTGAAGAGTAAAACAGCTAAAGCATGCTTCAGAAAATATCATTCATGTATGGGAGGGTGTTTATAGAGGAACAGATATCTTAGCTTATGATATAATTTTTCTTGAAGGATTAATTAGAGGTCTCCTGAACTGAAGCTGTTATTGATTTAAAAATAATTGTATTTGTAAAAAAGAAAATGCAGTTTTGTTCCCACTGTTCTAGCCATTACTAACAGATTTGAGAATGAAAATCTTCCAACTTGAAAATATTTATGTGTTTATAAAGTCCCCCATCTAGGCTGAAAATTTAATAGATTATCTGAAATATGTTTTTGAATTAATACTGAATAAAAAGAAACTGGGATTTGTTTCTGTTTTTGATGCAACTCAAGTGAATGTTACATACAGTAAAATAATATATACCAATCATTTTCAGGTTATGTAACAATTCTAATTATCAAAATGGCTGAGCTATAAGGAATACTGAATTGTTCAAATGATTTTTTTTAACTACTATAGTATGGGGATATTTTAATTTGATTTGCCTATTTATTACTGTTTAAAAAAAAATCAACCTGCATGGAAATAATTCGGTTAAGGATATAAAACTAAAAATAATTCTCTACATTAATTACCATAGAAATCAAGAAGTAAGACTTTTTGGAACCTTGACTACTCTGTAGTCAAGAATAATGATGTAAAGGAAAAGACTAGGAAAATAATAATTTGTTATAAAATTTTACATCCAATTTCCATTATTGAAATGAGACATACTATATAATATAAATAAAAACAAATATTTCATAAAATGTCTAATGGTTTATTCTCTCCCATTTAATAATATTCTTTTTTTCCTTAAAAAATTAGATTATCCTTAAAAGAAACAATGTATCATTTTTATATTCTGTATCTCTACTTTGTTTGTTGCATTGCTTTGGGATAATTCAACCAAGAATAATTCTTTACAACATAAAATTAGTCAAGATAAGTAACCTATAATGAGCCTTTTAACTTCCTTACATTTATGATAATTTATTCCTTCACTAATACCAAAATTACTGAAAAGGAGAAAGACTTATTGTGTCATTTTCTCCTGCCTTTAATTGTAGGTATTTCAGTCATAATTATCCAGTTTGTACCATTTTAGTCAATGTACATATGCCTTTAGTTGTTTTTGTTTATTGGCCATCAAATATCTGTCAATTTTTATACATTAATATACCATAATATTATGGTATACCATGATTTCAAAGTTGCTTGGAGTGGGGATCTACTTATATGGTACAACTTGAGCATGGCAGATGGTATTCTAAATAATAATAATGCTAACAGTAAACATCCCTGGAGCATAAAGTCCCACTCTTTAAGCTTTCACCCATTTGTAATAAATATTATCCCTTCTCAGACACATTCTTCTTCAGTGCACATACTGTGGAGAGTCTAGCTTTCAGCGTAGATTTAAAAAATCTTTTTGGGATGCCTGGGTGGCTCAGTTGGTTGGGCGACTGCCTTTGGCTCAGGTCATGATCCTGAAGACCCAGGATCGAGTCTCACATTGGGCTTCCTGCTCAGCAGGAAGCCTGCTTCTCCCTCTCTCACTCCCCCTGCTTGTGTTCCCTCTCTGGCTGTGTTTCTCTCTGTCAAATAAATAATTTTTTTTTAAAAAATAAAAAATCTTTAAGAATTCTTGTTATGTGTCTTTGAAAATGTTACTTATAACTAAGAAATGGCAAATGGAGATTACATTCAAGATGTGTATAAATATCAAATGACATAGCTTTTGTTTTCATAAAAAGGTCAATGTTTATTTTTAGGGTGAATAATTTTGCCACTTAATTTCTTAGGTGCCCCTGACACTAAATAAAGGAGGGGGGAAATTAGGGAAAGAATATAAGGAAGGAAATGGGGTAAAGTCAGAAGGAAGAATGTAAAGAAATATATCTTGGTAGAAACAAGTAAGCAAAGTAAAAGTTTCACCTAATTCACACTTTGACTGGAGTTAGATTTGTGAAGAGTTATATCAAATAATAAACACATTGGTCAGAACCTGAATTTTGTTGATTAAACCAATGAAATTAGGCATCTCAATTATTTTTGCTCATAAGAGTGTGTCTACAAAGCATGAGAAATTCTAAGAAAATAACCACATTTTACCTAATAATATTGAGTATGGTGAGGATGAGGCAGATGAAGCCTGATGCATAGAGCTCCAGGAACATAGCCATCAATTTTTAATTTAGGCACATTTTATCTGTTGAGAATGGTAAGCAGTGCAGATTAAATGATACTTTAAAATTTGGACTCATGTAATTAGAATGCTGGGCTGTGAAGCTGAGGTGTGAAGCTATTTTACATATGACCAGCTAACATGAGAAAATAGAATAATTCAATAAGAATGATGTGATGATCCTGAAGAATTTGTTCTTGACTCAGACAACACTACAAACTGGTGGAGTTATTGTTTATCCATTCATCCCTCTGATGGCCTTTGGATGGTTATTTCACTTCCTTATTCCATAGGTCCCTCTTCTTTCCAAGCCCTTAGAAGCTACTGGAATTAGGCATATTTATATTCCATCCTTTTCTAGGTTCTGAGGAGAATGTTAGCTATAACATTTGATTCTTTAAATGTTAGAGCAGGGTTCTTTAAAATTAAAATTAAGTCCATGACAGAAAGGAAAGGACAGGTGAGAAAGATCAAAGCAGAAAAGTGGCTGTCCCTTAAGGACAGTGGTCCTAAAATGGCAATGACACATAAATGGTGAACATAAAATGATTGTAATATAACTAAATTATTAAAATAAATTTATCTCTGTATGAAGGAAAAGGCTGAAATTGCATTAAAATAAATGAGGAAATAACTTTGGACATTTTTTCCACTTAAATCAGGGCATGGAATTTAAGAACTGACACTATTTCAGGATGTTTACTATTCCAGTATATTTTTATTAATAATTCAGCAAGCATATTTTCTTTAATGAAAAATTATATATATTTTAACCAGGGATATATTATTTTAAGTGGAGAGGTGAAGTGTTTTTGAAATCTCAAGGTTTTTCTGTAATCAATATGTTTGTGTTCAAAAATCTGCAAGAAAAATTCACAATTTATAGAACCACTGTTTAAAAATGAGTATTATTTACCCAAAAGTTTAAAATAGTTGTTATGGATAATTACAAACACGTGTTTTCTGTGCATGCAGAATAAGACATTAAGAGAAATTTCTCTCTCTTTTTAGATGAAATGATGCCCCTCATCATGTCTTCATGTGTGCCAAACTTTAAGCCCCATATCTATTTTGTTGAAGATTTTGGTGTCACATGGCTACCTTCTCATCTTTTAAGGTATTTGGGACTTCAGTGTTAAACATTAAAGTGAGTTTTTACCTGTAACATCTCAGAGAGGCTCTGCTTTTTTTTTAGTTTTTTTTTTTTAAGATTTTATTTATTTATTTGACAGAGAGAAACACAGCTAGAGAGGGAACACAAGCAGAGGGGCTTTGAGAGGGAGAAGCAGGCTTCCCACCGAGCAGGGAGCCCGATGTGGGACTCGATCCCAGGTCTCCGGGATCATGACCTGAGCCGAAGGCAGTCGTTTAACCAACTGAGCCACCCAGGCACCCCTTTTTTAGTTTATTTTAATATTGCATCCACACCCACAGTTAACAGAGGCTAATTTTCAAGGTTCTCTTTTGGGTCGCCTCACAGAGTAGTGCACACTGCTAAGCAGGCAGTAGTGATCTCAGGTAAGCCTTTGCCAGGTAGCATGGCAGGATCAGCTGTGGAATCGTGATTCAGTTCATCTAATGAACGCCAGAGTATTTGATTCGCATCTATGATGCAGAAGCAACATTCCTACGTTGCTGTGGTACACAGTCTCTGTAAATCAGGAACAAGAAATTATAATTATATTGAATGGAAATTTATAAACACTGCTGATAGTCTAGAGTCCACAGTCTTCTAAATTTTGCCCTTTATGTCCACAGTGCATTTTTGCTCTTTTAGGGCAAATACTATTTCCTTAACTCATGAAGGTTCTGTTGGTACTTGGCTATTTTCATTCATTTAGTTCAACTTCTTACATAAAAGGAAAAAAGTGTACTATCTGACTCAAGTCATTTTATAGTAAGACTGTTTTTTATTTGAGAGCCTTTCTCTTCCTATTCAAGTTAAACTAGAAATCAAATTAAAAAATTATTTGAGTCTTTTGGGCAAACACTAATGAGTAAATTATTCATTTTGAATTAACATGAATAATATTTATAAATGGGTATTTTAAGGTACCTGAAAATAGGTATCATATATTCCTGCAAGCATTATTTAATATACTTATAAAAATTACATCTTGGTAAACTTCAGCTATAGTCTTTTTCAGTGATTACAAATACCAGGAAAATAAAGGCCAAATTTATTCCTTTTTATACCATTAATATAGTATTAGGTTTGAACAACTAAATGCACATAGGAAAACAAAACAAAACATATAATAATGTCTTGCATGTTTGATATGGTCAGATATATTTTAAGAAAATGCAGTCAAGGATCAAAATTGTTGGTTGAGTTCATGATTTTGACTAATTATAAGACTTAAAATCAAATGAATCACAGAAGAGGGAGAGAAAATTGAGAATAGTGAATATCTGTTTTCACATGTCTAAATGGTATAATGTGAGGGAGATATTATTTATTTCATAGGATGAAGAGCTTGATTATACTTAGGTATTGTTTATAAGATGATATATAAAATGATAAATGGAGATTTTGGGACCTCTCCCAAACTATTGAATAAGAGTTAATAGAATCTGTACTTAAACTATTGAGCAAGAGTTAAGAGAATCTGTAATTAAAAAAAAAAAATCTTCGGGTAACTGTAATTAGACAAGCAAGACTGGGAACCCCACTTTATGTGATTGATGATAAATCAGAAATTATCAGTGGACTGTTAGCTGCCTGGGAGCAGAAAGAAGAGTTGCATTAATTTCTAATCTCTTTGTCTTATATACTGTCCATCACACATTACTTACTAAAATCTTTATTAGATGAGTGAATGAAGTTTGTGGGAGGCATATTTCATTCAAGTACAATGAAATCAGTTAGAATTGACTTCCTGTGATTGCAGCTGTCAAAACAAAGGCCAGATGACTTATTGGGTGTGCCAGTTACAGAAAAGTACAGGGACTGACATACAGTAAATACCCAATTAATGCTTCACAAATTAAGGTATAAACTAAATATGAATTTCCTACTTTATGAATTTCTTTTTATATATACATTATTTTATTTTTACAGTGTTCTGGGATTCATTGTTTATGCCCCACACCCAGTGCTCCGTGCACTATGTGCCCTCAATACCCACCACCAGGCCCATCCATCCCCCCACCCCTTTCCCCTCCAAAACCTTCAGTTTGTTTCTGAGTCCAAAGTCTCTCATGTTTCATTTCCCTCCCCAATTTACCCTACTTCCCATTTCCTTTCCTTCTCCTACTGTCCTCCTTATTACTCCTTATGCTCCACAAGTGAAACCATATGATATTTTATTTTCTCTGCTTGGCTTATTTCACTCAGCATAATCTCTTCCAATCCCGTCCATGTTGCTACAAAAGTTGGGTATTCATTCTTTCTGATGGAGGCATAATATTCCATTGTATATATAGACCGTATCTTCTTTATCCAGTCATCTGTGAAGGACACCTTGGCTCTTTCCATAGTTCGGCGATTGTGGCCATTCCTGCAATGAACACTGGGGTACATATTGCCCTTCTTTTCACTACATATGTATCTTTGGGGTGATGTCGGGGACAGTGGATCCGCCCCTCCCGCCATGCCCAAGCCACCGGAAAACTTTGGTGGAGGTACCTGTGAATGTGAATGAAAGCCCCTCTGGGCTTTCCCCACCTAGAATCCAAAAAGCCATGTACCCTGTGGGTTGGGGCAATATGTCCTTTGTGTGCTTATCCAAGACATATAATTCCATTTAATCCTCCTCCTGGTAATCATATCCCTGTATCTCTTATCTGT